>VWYK01006662.1:0-23646 GCA_013399775.1 Semnornis frantzii | reverse complement strand
GCTGCCCTCCAGCCACTCTGTTCACTTCTAGAATCACAGAAAGTTGTTCATTCAATATAAAAGCTCCACCCCCTCACAGTGAGTTTGAAGGCCTCATCTGTGAGTGGATGCACTGTGTAGGACTTCCTAGTGGCTGGGAAAGGTTCTTCAAATCCTCACTGTAACCAGGGCTCCCCAGAAACTGCAGGTCTGGATGATGGTAAAGTGCTGGGGCATCTGGTGATGGAATGTTCTTAGTCACTACAGCTAAGCTTATATAGTAATGATTAAGTGCATTACTTTGATGTATTTTACCTTTGTTATGCAATCACTGATAATCATGGTTGTACTATTGCTATTTTGCTTGTTTCTTTAGTTTTGTGTATAAGTAAATTATAGGTTTACCTCTTTCACTTAGTGTCTGTGTCCCTCGTGCTGACCCCCATTGATTGGCAATACATAAATTGGTGACAGGGGCAGGATTCAAAAGATAAATGTATTGTGTGAAGGTTGGGATTTGTGCTTAAGCAGAGTTAAAATATCTTGGGTTTTTTTTCTTGCAGAAAAACCTCTTGATATTTAGCAGAGGCAGAACCTCTTAGAAAATCCCAATCAAGAATTTCTCTATGTTTCTAATTGCAATCCCACCAATCAGCAATACATCAGAAGTCCTTACTCAAGTGGAAAAAAGGTACATTTTTTTCCTATGGAAACAGGTTGCTGCTTTTAATGTTTACCTGCAGTATGATACTTCACTCCCTCTTTTTTCTCTTATTAAATCACAGTATTTAATTTTGGTACTTTTTTGTTGGTTTTGTGAATCTGACTGTTCCAAACAAAGCCGTAAATAAATGTGCAGAGCAGTCAATATATAATTGTTTTCCTAATCACAGAACTGCATTTCAGCTGCTTCTGATTGCTGTCATTATAAATTATGCAGAACTTGGAAACATCAATTAATTGTGAAGAGATAGAAATTAAAAAATGGTTCATTTTAAAGTTGGGATTTTTGGAAGCTGTCATCTTCTATATGAACTTCAAAGTTTGGTTTTCCAAAAAGAAAATCGAAGAATAATTGAAATATTAGGGCTTAACAAGAATTTGTCACTCATATTTAGAGATGTTGTAAATTGCAATTCAACCATGGCTGACTGAAATTAGCCAAAGCTCTGAGTAGCTGTGGCTAATTTAGTCATCCAGTGTCTTATTTCTTGTGATTTATAAGAAGATCAGAGAAGTCTGTTTGCACTGCATGTCTAAGGTCTTGAGATATCTCTAGCACTTTGTTTTGTTGCTGGTGTTGGACAATCATTTCTGTGCTTTGCTTGTACTTCACCTTTCCTATGCTGCAGAGACAATCCCTACAGCCAAAAAAATGTGTACCTTTAAACTACTTTTCCCTTAAAAATACAAAACCAAAAGCATTTATACATTCATTTAAAGGCTTTTGGCTGTTGCATTTCAGATGTAGGAAATAGGGTTATGGAGACGTAGATTCATAGAATGATTTGGGTTGGAAGGGACCTCGAAGATCATCTAGTCCCTGCCCTCCTTCCACTAGAGCAGGTTGCTCAAGGCCTCATCCAGCCTGGCCTTGAACATGTCCAGGGAGAGGGCATCCACAGCCTCCCTGGGCAACCTGTTACGTCACCACCCTCACTGGGAAGAATTTCTCCCTAACATCCAGCCTAAATCTCCTCTCTTCCAGCTTCAATCCATGGCCCCTCAGCCTATCACTACAAGATCTTGTAAAAGGTCCCCCCTCAACTTTCTTGCAGGCCCCTTTCAGGTGTTGGAAGGCTGCTATAAGGTCTCCCTGGAGCCTTCTTTTGTCCAGGCTAAACACAGCATGGTTTTAGGCAATAGACAGGGAGGTTGGGGGTAGCTATGGCACAATTTCCAGTCAAAATGTTGCAAAACTGCTAGATTCTTGAAGTATATTTTAAGACTCCTGGTATCTTACTTTTGACTGTTCCTTGTTTTCTTCACGTGTTTCTGACGGCACTCCCAGATCTACAGCTGCTGTGCTTTTGTCTTTATTTTCATCACACATTTGCTTTTGCAGTCTACAACCCACATTTATAAGCCTGCATTGAGCTGCTTTTCACCCTTGCACACAGATCCTGGGCTCAGTTTCTTTCTGCTTTTGCATACTACCAAAAAATGGAAGACAACACACTTCAGACAGAGTAGAATCCATATGTTGATTGAGCAGGGCAGGAGCTGCTTATTTCCTATGGGTGGAACTGGTTTGCTCAGGACAACTGAAGCCACTCCTTTTGTTATAGCCACTAGTTAAACACATTGCCTGAAAATGGGCAGTTGACTGAGGACGGAAATTTTCTGTTTCAAAGAGGGCTAGAACTTCAGAGGAATTTGCAAGATAGGTTCCAGCTTTAACACTGTGCCATTCACCAGCCAAGAAATGAGTAGAGTGGGCAAACCAATCAAGCAGGGAAATATCTTCACTGACCTACCAGCATTATTAATGCTTTACATGATAACCTTGCTGATCCTTTTGCCCACATCAAGGTGGTTGAAGTCTCCCAAGAAGACCATGGCCTGTGAACATGAGGCTGCCCTCTGCAGTGGGTTTCATCCTTTTTTGAGAATAAGGACAAGTGGAAAACCCACTTGGTCTTCCTAGTCAAACAGCCTTTAGGAGACACCCACTGTAATATCTACACCCTTTAACTGTCCTCTCTTTAATCCCTAAACTCTCACTTGGCTCTTCACCCATTCTCAGGCAGAGCTCCATACACTCCAGCTGCTCCCTCGCATTAAGGACAACTTCCCCTCCTCCTACTCCCATCTTGTCCTTCCTAAAGACTTCACTTCACTATCACTTCATTGCAATACTACTCTCATGAAAACTATCTCACCACATCTCCAGGATTCCAAAATTTGCAATTGCACAGGTTGAGAACAAAGGTACAATGGTGCACCATTTTGTTTCTGTGCATCAGCTCGGCCTCCGATCAGACAGAAATCATTAAATTAATTTCTTATTCCATCCTGTTAAATTTTAGCACAAAACATCTCAGTACAGTCATTGGGGGATGGAGCCTACCTTTCCATTTCATCTTGCTCACTTGGTCTCTTTTCTTGGTTTTGTTTTTCGGTATTTGGTTTTGCTTGTTTTGTTTTATTTTGCTTTTCTTAATAAGAATCATTCCTGTAGCTGTGACATTTTATGGATCTTTATCCACTTATCAACACTTAAATGTACCACTGGGATAGGCCAAGGAGACCCTATTTATAACATAAGGGGTATCTATATTCCCACTCCGTTTTATCTGTTAATGATGTGCTACACTTGACTTGGAAAAGCATATTTGGTGCGGATTCAGCTTATCACACTTGAAGTGGGATGGGGAAATCTATTGAAATACTCTTAAATTTGTATACTTGCTATTGATTTCAGATATCATGGCTTCATAATAAACATCTGAAAAAACCAAAACATCAATCTCTCCTGGGGGAAAAAAAATAACAGCAATCATCTTTCCAAGGCAACTAAGCAGTGACAGATTTGGGTTGTTTGGCTCATCTCCTGTGTTTACTATAAAGTTTAAGATATTGAACTATGTGATTAATGATTTGCTAAAATATAATCTCCTAGGATTACCTTTCATTCTCAGTGCAGCCATAAAATATGGTCATCCCTCTTAAGGAGTTACCAAGAGAATTATCTGTATTTTAAAGAGAGTTAAATTCATCTCTTCCTGAAAAGAATATTTTTTTTCGCCGATTGCCTTTTATCTTTCTGCACTTTTCCATTAGAAGGTAAAATAACATTATCTATCTCTGTTAGGTACCACAGTCCAATAAAATATTGCTGAACCCTGCGTGTCATTAGGATTAAATATTCTTTCTCTTCTCTCCTTGTTTTCATGAAAGCTGCTACCTACTTGTAAAAACATAAACACATGCTGAGTGTCGCCAGGATTAATTAGACCTCTGCCTCTTTCTTTTTCTGTCTTATAAAAAATCAGAATGAAGATTTTCAATGAGATTTACCAAGGTTAATCCACTGCTCATTTTCAGAGACAGAAAGCTGTGATAATGATTAATAACAATAGAGAAATCACACTGATGTAACAAGCTTTCCCTCCCAGTTTTGGTGTACACTCTAACCAGCCAGAGTTTCTGGGTTTCTGACAGATGGAATAAGAGTTTTGTCCTTTTTTGTCCTCAGGCACAATCCAAAACATCATAGTTCTGTATGCTAGATGCTACAGGTAAATGCAGCAACCCCATGAGAGTTTTACAAATCATTTGATTCATAGATTCATTCAGAGAATGGTTTGGGTTGGAAGGGACCTTGAAAATCATTTAGTTCCGACCCCCCTGCAATAGCCAGACACACCTCCCACCAGACCAGGTTACTCAAGGCCTCATCCAACCTGGTCTTGAACACCTCCAGGAGGGGGCATCCACAGCCTCCCTGGGCAACCTGCTCCAGTGTCTCACCACCTTCACTGGAAAGAATTTCTTCCCAATATCCAGCCTAAATTTGCCCTCCTCAAGGAGTTCAATCCATTGTCCCTCATCCTATCACTACAAGCTCTTGCAAAAAGTCACTTCCCAGTTCTCCTGAAGTCCCCTTTTTGGACTGGAAGTCTGCTGTAAAGTGTCCCCAAAGCCTTCTCTTCTCCAAGTTTAACTGTCCCAACTCCTGCACCCTATCCCCCTAGCAGAGGTATTCCAGCCCTCTGATCATCTTCATGGCCTCCTCTGGAGCCGCTCCAGCAGTTCCACATCCTTCTTGTATTGGATGCACCAGAACTAGTTGTCGTGCTCCAAGTGGGGCCTCCTGAGAGCAGAGCAGAGGAACAGAATCCCCCTGTCCTGCTGCTCTCACTGCTTTGGATGCAGCCCAGCACACACCTACCTTCTAGGATGCCAGCAACCATTGCTGGCTCATGGTGAGTGTGTCATCAACTGACACCCCCAAGTCCTTCTCCTTGAGACTGCTCTTGAGCCATCTAGCCTGTATTTGTACTTGTGTTTGGCTCATTAAAAAGGTTTTAAACAAATATTTCAGGTTGCAGGCTTCCAAAACAGCAAGTGCCCATGAGCCTGGGTAAATTCTGGCTTGGTGGCAAATGGACATGCCAGATGTGTACATAGGTTTTTATTTCACATTTGTTTTTCTGTGTCTATATACAATGTGCATAGAAAGAATCTGCAGAAGGAAAGCTAACATGTATCAGCTCTCCTGACCACTGAAACACTATGTTAACTTTGAAGCTTCAAAATATTAGGACATATTGTAGTAATCATAAATAGAATTTTTCATCTGAATGACACAATGCCACAGTAAGGGTTAGATTCTCATCCTAACCCAAAAGAGAAGTCCATTTTCCTTAGCTAATGCTAGTAAATTGTGTCCTGTCCATCCACAGAGTGTGATTATTTAACATAAAAGCCAGTAATTCCCTGGGAGCAGGGACTCATCCTTACATGACGTGTGCCAGGACTTCACCATGGCTGGTTTCCAATACCTTTAGTACCAGACTTCCTTTACTTCCCTTGGGAAATGATTCAGCAATTACATTCTCTCTATTAGGAAACTTTCTCTGATAGCTCTAGTCTGTGGTTTTTTTGTGTTTTGTTTTGTTTTTTTCTGACCGCTCAGTAGGAGCCCATTGGTCCTGTTATATCTAAGTGCAAAAACGGTTCGACAATTATCAAGGAAAAGATGAGAAAGTAGGTGTGTATGACACAAGAGTGTAGATGCTGAAGAAAGGGAGAGAAAAGCAAGTGCAAAACCACAAAGGCAGAAGTTTAAGAGACCTTTCCAGCCTTTCTTTGAACTTTTCCTAAAATCCATGAACCTGGGCACGAGCTTGTGTGCTCCTCTGAACGTAGGTGGCCTTTGAACTGTGAACCTAAACAAAGACTTCTTTTTGACTGGAATGTTATGTTCTTTTGGAAACAAAGTTCTGTGGAATGAACACAGTTATTTTGTCTGGTATATGAAAATATGGGAAAGATGTGAGACAGACTTTTTAGCAGGCCCTGTTGTGAGAGGGCAAGGGGTAATGGGTTTCAACTAAACCAGAAAGAGTTAAACTGGAGTGAAGGAAGAAATGTTTTACATTGAGAATTTTGAGACAGTGGTCCAGACTGTGCAGAGAAGAGGTAGAAGCTCCATACCAGCAACCATTCCAGGTCAGGTTGTTTGAGGCTCTGAGCTACCTACTCTAGTTTCAGATGTTACTGGTCACTGCAAAGGATTGGACCAGATGACATTTAAATGTCTCTTCCAACCAAAGTCAGTCTATGATTATTAGCAGACAAGTCAAAACAGTATTCCAATTACCTTTATTGGTCAGTTTTTCACTTTTCAAGACTGAAATGGTTTATAGAAATACTTACTAGGAAGGAAAGTGCACAGTTAATGTGAAATTTACAGTAAGCAGTTATTCCTTGTATACTTGGTTTTCAAAACCCAAGTCCTCTCTATTAATCTTACAGGGCTATTATAGTGTATATTCTAACCTGGAAAGCAGTGCAGCATTTACTGGCACTCCCATACAATAAATCATGGACCACTTTGCTGCTGAGATTGTATGTCACCAAAATTCTGCCACAAACCTAAAGGGATAAGGGGGTGATTCCCTCTTTCACACGGAGTTCAACCTGACTCTGGATGTTAAATCATTCTTGTCAGGAACATCTTTTATCACTTGTATAAAGAATTTGGAAAACATAAAATATCTTAAAGTAGGATATCTGTTACTGGGAAGGAAACAGATTGATCAAAATGCATATCATACTATGATATTATCTTTAATATAGATAATTAATTTTATCTATATTAGATAGAAAATAGTTAATGTATATACAAGCATTGAGCTTCCTTTTCAAGTCCACTCCCTCTCATTTTTTCCTGCTGAAAAAGCTCACAAAAGCCTGTCTACTTTTAAGGAGGCAAATTTAGAATTTGTACATTCATTAATACTGAAATCCTTCTAAGCCTGATTACCAAGTGATGTCAACTCATTATTCATTTATCATCTTCTTTCTTTAAATGGATTTCAGTGATAATAAAACATGCAATTGCATTAATACTTCTTCATCTGTGCTACTAACAACTGTAATACCGGTGTCAAATGCCAGTAATAGATGGAGCTTATAGTGGAGAGAACAGCCACTGAATTAAATATCACCAGCATCTCACTGAAGACTTCACTGGCACAGAGATGCTGTATGATTAAGTAGCTCCACTACAGCATACATGTTTTGGTGTATCCTGCCTGAAATTCATGCAACTACACGCTGAGTTCTCCTGACTCACTACCCGGTGTATGAATGAGCAAACAGGTAGAGGAAACTTACTCAACCTTTATCAATTTTTTATAACCATTTATCCACTCTCTATTAATAATGCTTGTTCTGAAGGTAGACCCCATACAGGAGTAATGGGAAGTAAAATGCGAACAGCAAGGATGGCAGTAGGTGGTAAATAGAGGTGGTCTTGGCCACAGAATCTTTGAGAAGTGCCAGATAGCGTATTTTAAAATGATTGGGATGGGCTCCACATAAGTCTTGACTTGCACAAGGTAGAAGGTCTGTGTGCTGTTACATGTAGCATATTTCAGGAGCAGATGACAAGGTAAACGTGTGTAGAGGTGCAGAGGGGCCGACGCTTCTCTAGGGCATGCTGCAATTCCCACCTGTTGCGTTGTGACCCCCTTCCACCTCAGACCATTTCTTGTAATGCCTCCTTCTACTTGAGAAGAGAAGCTTCTGTTTCATTCCCAGAATATATTCTCTTGTAAAAAGGTACATTGGGAAGGGCAGGGAAGGAAGGCATTGAAGCAGAGACTGTTTCCATCTGTAGTCATCCTCAACAGCTTCCCTGTGATTTTCAGATATAAATATTTGGGATTTCTATATGTGATTAGTTTTCCCCTTAAATTCTCCCACTGCAGCTTGTTGCCATTTCTGTGCATCTTGCAAGCAGCAGCTTTGGAGATTTTCTTTTTTTTTCAGAGTGATGGTGCATGAAAATAGGACAGGCAAACAGTGGAACAGATTGTACAGAGAAGCTGCGCAGACTCCATCCTGGGAGGTTTTCAAGCCCTAACTACACACAGGCCTGGTCTGAACTGCACTAGAGAACTTCTGAGGTCCCTTCCAACCTCAGTGACTGTATGATTTTCTGAAAATGGGGGAGAGGTGAAGGATTGAAGGATGCCTCTATGAAATGGGGCAATCACATCAGATATGACTGTTAAAAACAGAGGAATTATGACTGGTTTGTGTACTTAAGTATATGTCTCAGTTTACCTGTATGGCATTTCCCAATACATCAGAGTGCCTGAAATTAAATCAAAGGGGGTGTAAGAAGGCAAATACAGGAGGCTGACGTAAATTGCCTATCGTAAAGAATACCGAAAGATCATTAAAAATACATCTGGCTGGGAGGTTGGAAACATTTATAATGAATCAAACTAAAGATCTGGGATTTTATGATCAAAGGACATAGGAGAGCCTTAAAGTTACTAGTCAAAACTTGACAGTGGGTAGAGGTAGAGGATGAGTAGCTGATTGAGATGTCAAGAATGTCAGTGATACTGAGACAAGGAGAGTGCTTCAACAGTGCAGGTTCTCTCTCCCAGCCCAGAGACTGAGGTCACCAGGCTAACAACAGCTTAATAAACCTTGTCAGGAAAGATTACAGTTTAGGAGAAACACAGAGAATACATTTTTTTTCCCCAATACATTTCCTCAGCTTGTCTTGTAGCTGTTTTAAATGAAAGAATAGAATAATCCAGTTTGTAGAAAGTGTTTGATAATCACTTTAAACAGTTTGCAGCATACCGTCTCTTAAAAGTGAATTCACTTAGCATTAAGCTCCACCGAGCCTGTTGTGTTGCTATAACTAGAGATGAAGGTACCTTGTGTCTGGAAAAGCCTCATCATGGTTGTAAGTCTGGGTCTGCTCTTGAGGAAAGTGAGACCTGTCACCTGATTAGCTTGTTGAGGTACAGGAGAATTTTATCCTGTGATAACATGAGTTAAGTCATGCATGTCAGCTGAAACATAGTTTTAAAGCAGGTACCTTTTCTAGTGCTGTGGCTCATAGGGAAATAAAGTGTATTCACAGGTCCTTTGGCAAGTTCAGACAAGCCTCACAGATAGCTCAGCAGAGAGATTTAACATGAAGACACTGATGTGATCTTCAAATGCCTAAGCTATGAGCTTGGGCGATGCTCCCCTTAGAAATAAAAACATCCTTGTACTGCTCCACCAGGATGTAAAACGAGCTATCATTTATGAAAGCACTTCAGCAGTCCAGATAAGCATTTGCAGGATATTTTCTTTTGGGGGCGAGGGGTGGGGGGAAGGAGAGGGGCAGTACAAGGGCTAAAAAAAAAGGAGGAAAGTAGGTTAAATTCAAGAAAAAATTGCTCTTTTTGTTCTGTTCTTGTGAAATTGGCTTACATGTTAAATGGTCTTGTGACGGCTCTGGACTTCCTGCTATTAGGAGATCTTATTGACACTTTAATTTGCTTGTCAATGTTATGCTGAACTTTAAAGAATGTATAACTCTCCCTGATAATCCATTTGCCTGGGACCACCACAACTGACCTCGAGGGTGATCAGAAGAACTGCAAAAAGGATTTCATGTTTTAGCACAATTCATTTTGATCATAGACTGGAAAAAGGAACTGAAGAAGAAAACAGAAGATTTGACTTCTGTTGCTGAGGAAGGTGTAATTTCTTGCTGTTCCCTTATACACTCCTCTGCTTCATGGTGTAGCAGATGGAGCATTGTTCAAGCAGGACAGCTGCCTGCACCTGAGGAAGGCTCTGCCTGGAAATCTTTTGACAAGGAGCTAGGCAGCATGACAAACTGGAGTCCTTTCCAGACCTGTTCAAAAAGACCTTTACGTGCTGAAAAGGAGATTGACCATTGAGCCCTTTCAAAGAGTACAAAGCTTAACTAGTGGTGAGCAAGAAACTGCATGATTTTCCTTTTTTCCTCTCACAAAGAAGCAGTTGTCTTGAATGCAGACTTTCAGAACCTTTAAGAAACCATGAGACCTTCTTAATATTGAGGTGATTTCTCTGAAAGCTTTATTGTTCAAAATCAGGACTTGTTCTTTGGTCACTGTGTGCTGTAACACCAGAATGATCATTTGATCAATGTTGCAGAATGGGAGGCAGATACAGTTTTAAATGTGTCCAAAAAATCTCTTTTGATACCATACACATGCCGTAGGACTGTGCTGCCATCCAACGAGGTCTGTGCAGATTAGACAGCTTGGCGATGGCAAACCTCATGAAGTTCACTAAGGAAAAGTGCAGAGGCCTGCATTTGGTGAGGAAAACCCCCCTGCACCAGTACAGTCTAGGTGTCATGCTGCTGGAAAGCAGCTCCCTGGAGAAAGACCATGGAGTCCTGGTGGACAGCAAATTCTCCATGGGTAAGCAATGTGCTCTTGTGGCCAAGAGGGCCAATGGCATCCTGGGGTGCATTAAGACAACTATGTCCAGTAGGGCTAGGGAGATTCTTCTCCCCATCTACTCTGGCCTGGTGAGACCACATCTGGAATATTGTGTCCAGTTCTGGGCTCACAAATTCAAGAGAGACAGAGATCTGCTGGAGAGAATCCAACAGAGGCTGAAAGGATGATTGCAGGACTTGAACATCTCTCTTACGAAGAAGAGTTTAGTCTGGAGAGGAGAAGGTTGAGAGGGGATCTTATCAGTGTCTATAGGTATCTGAAGGGTGGGTGTCAAGATGAAGATACCGTGCTCTTCTCAGTGGTGCCCCATGATAGGACAAGGAACAACAGGTACAAATTGGAACACAGGAGGCTCCACTTCAACATGGGATGACAATTCTTCGCTGTGAAGGTGCTGGAGCTCTGGAGCAGGCTGCCTGGGGAGATTGCGGAGTCTCGTTCTCTGGAGACTTTCAGAATTCATCTGAGTGAGTTCCTGTGTGACCTGCCCTAGGTTATCCTTCTCTGGCATGGAGGTTGGACTGGTTCTATCTGTAGAAAGGAGATTTTTTACTGCTGCAATGAATTTGCAGGTATTTAGATCCCAAGATTGTTAAGGAAGCATAGTATTTCCAGTGCTGGAACACTGAAACCTTGACTTGGCTGAATTCTAAACAAACAAGTGTGAAATAGTGACTTATTTTAATGTAATAGTTATTCATAGGCTTCTGTTTATCAGTAAATGATTTTTTTTTATGTGATAGAATATGAGTCTTAAATTCCACTGCACAAGATAATCTGTTCTTAAAAATAGTTCACATGTAATGCAGAATACATTTGTTATTGCTTCAGATCAGTACAGCCCAACTACTGTTGCACAACATGAAAACAGCTTTCGAGTTGGTTCTGATAGTTTTCTCCTTTTTTATTTTTTAGTGGAAAAAGACAAAGTTTTAATTAAATAAGAAATTTGGCAGGCAATTCCCTAGTCATAAATCTGGTCTACTGCTTTCTGCTATTTCTATAAAAAATGGCTTTGAACAATTATGAAATTCATTCCTAATAAATGACCAATACTTATGTAGGTTTAATAGACTCAAACCTCCAGTGCACGGAAAGCAGTCAAAGGCTTCTGAAATAATTGTATTCTTCCCCACATTACAATAAGTTCCAGCACAATAACAGACGAGCTTCCTAACCCTGTGAGTTTTATGGTTAGCCCAACACACTTTCTTCGTAGTCCAGTATAAATCAGGTTACTTCTGTCACATAAAAATATGGCAATATAGGGAAACAGCTATCTTATGATCTCAAATATTTTATATTCCTATGATTTTTTATATATATATAAAATGCAGGGATGAAGCCAATAAGATTTAACCAGCAGGACTCTGAATGAGGAAAATGACCTTCTCAAGAAGATTTGGAGATGCTTTATGTCTGTAAGGACATACCCGTGCTGCAGCCTATCTCTGGGTTTTGCAAGCATTATCTCAGAACGTGGATCTCAGTGTGAAGTAATTTGCAATTTATTCTGTTTGAACACCTAACCAGTGCTTGTGGAAGTTTAACAGACCCATGGAGAAGAACATGCATATTAGTCTTCTGTAATTTGTGACTGATGCATAAGCTGTTTCTGTTACCTGAAATAGCTTTAAAGAATCCAGCTCAGCATTTCTACACAGCACAGCATCAGATGCTGTAGTTTTATACTCAGTATTCAGAGATTCAGATAACAGGTTTCTTTTTAAATGATGGTGGCAGAGGCTCCCTCTTCTCCAAATGAGCTTCAAATACTAGTGTGGTCATAACTATTCTTTTTAAAAATGAAACAAATTAAGTGTGTCCTCGTGGCCAAGAAGGCCAGTGTTCTCTTGGTGTGCATTAAGAGAAGTATAGCCAGCAGGTTGAGGGAAATTCTTCTCCCCCTCTACTCTGCCCTGGTGAAGCCACAGCTGGAGCACTGGGTCCAGTCCCAGGCTCCCCAGTTCAAGAGAGACCAGGAACAGAGTCCAGCAGAGGCTACAGAGATGATGAGGGGTCTGAAGCATCTCTGTGAGGACAAAAGGCTGAGAGAACTGGGAATGTTTGGCTTGGAGAAGAGCAGTCTGAGAGGGGATCTTCTGTATGCTCAGCAAGAGATAAAGAGAAGATGCCAAGAGAATGGGTCCAGACTCTCTTCAGTAGTGCCCCAGTGAGAGGACAAGGGACAGTGGGCACGAACTGGAACACAGGAGATTCCGTTTGACCATAAGGAGAAACTGGTGGAGCCCTGGAGCAGATTTCCCAGAGAGGCTGCAGAGTGTACTCTGGAGAGATTCCAAGACCACCTGGACATTGCAATCCTGGGAAACCTTTTGTGGGTGATCCTGCTTTAGCAGAGGTTTTGGACTGAATGATCCCAAGAGATATTCCAATCCCCACCATGCTGGGATTCTTTAGTGAGATATCTTCATTTCTTACTGAGACACATCTGATTCTAAATTTCTCTTCCCTATATCAGTGTTTACAACAAAAGCAAATTGTGTTCATCTTCTCCTCCTTGTAATGTGGTTTATTGCAGGGATATTCAATTTAATGAAAATCTGGTGCAAGAATAGTGCAATCCTAACGTGGGTGATATTAAAGCTTTGGGAACAGGGGTTATGAATTATCTGATGATGCTCTCAGAGCTCCATAGTTCTTTATCTCAACACTATTA
Organism: Semnornis frantzii; assembly: GCA_013399775.1. Lineage (NCBI taxonomy): Eukaryota > Metazoa > Chordata > Aves > Piciformes > Ramphastidae > Semnornis > Semnornis frantzii. The sequence continues at coordinate 10,500 of VWYK01006662.1, read as the reverse complement.
GAATGAGGATTTCTCCTCACCTGCTGGGACAGTTATTGACTACATTCTCTCTAAGTAAATACAACAGTTCTAGACTTTTTAGGAAGCTAGAGCTCAGTGCATTGACAGCCTGTGCAGCAAATAACTTAGGGGAGACCTTATTACCATGTACCAGGGCATAAAGGGTAGCTACCAGAAGGATGGGGGCTTCCTTTAAACGAGGAGTTCCATGGAAAAGGCAAGGGTTAATGAGGACAAGTTCTTTTTGGGGAGACTCCCGTTGGACTCCAGAAGAAAATGTTTCCCCATGAGAATGATCAGGCATTGGAATCATCTCCCAAGGGAAGCAGTGGACTCCCCTATGTTGGACAGTTCTGAGACTCAGCTTGACAGGGTGCTGGGCCAGCTCATTTCAATTACCCTATCACCTAGAAAAGCTGGACCAGATGATGCTTGGGATCCTTTCCAACCTGGCACTCTACGGTTCTATAACTCTGCCAGAAGTACAGGAGACAGGTATTTCCAACATAAGAAATCCATGGTGATCAGAAAGGATAGCAAGTTGGACTGATCCTCTATATATGACTCCTTTAGAGATGGAAAGGCCTTTCTAGGAAATTGAGGAGGTACTTGTGATAAAAAAAGATCAACAGAAATAGGGTGATAGATGAAGTGATCTGATTGTGTATAAAGCACACTGGAATTTTCATTCAGAAAAAGAGATCTTCCCCATGAGGTAAATACAAATTGCCAGTCACGGCTCTCCTGACTTCCTGTAGGTGTTCACATTTTTATCCTTGATAAAGCTTTGCAGGGAAAAATATACTGTCATCACCTAGGGAGATATTTTAAATAGATGTAATTTTTTTATGAGTGTTGGAAATCTGTTGGATTTTTTTCACCCTCACAAGGGTAAAAATAAATCTTTTAAGAAACATTGTATGCATAAATTCACTTCATCTAAAAGCTGAAGATAGTCCATTCATGTTTTGGCCTGATGGAGCACCTCAGAAAAAAAACAAAAATGAAAAAAAAAAACAAACAAAAAAAAAAACAACCAAAAAACACGAAAACCCAAAACCCAAAACAAAAAACTCATATAACATGTCCCTTCAAAGCTTCCAGTTAATATTTGTCCTCTGGTCTAACTGATCCCAAACCTTTCAGACTATGTCAAGATTTTCAATTGCCAGGGAAAGGAAATTCTTCTCCAGGGACCTACATCTCCATTGTGCTGTAAATTCCTTTAAGAAATAAACTCTAATGTATTACTTCTATTATGTTTTTCCTCTACCATGTTACTTCCATGTTCTCTGGTCTGTGGATGTTTCTTTGCAGTCTCTTGCCCCAGTGTTCTGTATTTGTTAAGGGGAGGTGGAAAGGAATGATGGTATGAGGTAAATCTCATTTATCTATATATTTATTTTTACTTAACTCTAACAAACACTGTAATTTTCAATAGGCTGTACATTTAGCTTTTTTGTTATTAGTTTTATGCTATATTCTGTCAAGTAGGATAACTGAATCAGATAGAAGAGAAACTGAGTATGAAAATTTGCAACAGAGAGGGTATAAAATTGCCATCAAGTGTCATCCAGGCCTTAGAGGCAATGGGAAGGAGTTGCCAAGGCCCAGCAAGGGATGAGTATTATTCATTAATGCTCAGTAGGTTGCTGAGTGATAGAAATCAAATCTGGAAGCATGAACTCAACTGCAACTCACTCTGGAAGAGAGAATGGCAAGAGGAGAGTTGTTTTTCTTAAATCTTCACTGACAATTGACTGCATCTTTGCATTCTCTCTGCTGCAGAGCAGTGCATAAATCTTTTCTTATATCCTGTTGTATTGTCCTGTGGCAAAAATCTTCAGTTCATGTGAAATTTATTATCCCAGATTATATTGTAATAATTATTTTTGACTGAAATGCACTCAGTTCTGTGAGTCTATGATCTTTGAGTCTATGACAAATCTGTCATAAAGATCCTGTTCACTTGGATACCAACTCCTTCATCCTGTCCTCACAGCAGAGGAGTTCCAGCCCCCTGTGGCTCTCCTCTGGAGCCACTCCATCAGGTCCACGTCCTTCCTGTACTGAGGGCTCTAGAGGTGGACATAGTACACCAGATGAGGCCTCAACAGAGCAAAGTGGCAGAATCAGTTCTCTCCATTTGCTGGTCAAGCTGCTTTTGATGCAGCCCAGGATGCCATTGGCTTTTTGGGCTGCAAGCATGTCGCTGGTGCACATCCAGCTTCCCAAGGGTGGCTCATGGAACTGACCAACACACAGCTCTTCCTACTTATACTGCATCTTCCTGAAATAGGTTCATTCCCCTCCATCCCAAAATTCTGCAGGTTCTTTAATAACTAAGTATTGACTAGTTTTGCGGGATTTGTTGCTGTTCTCCAATTTCCATTTTTTTGTTCATTTTTGTATTTCTAATCAACAAGTCTCAGAGCAACAGCAGCCATGCAGCCGTGGTGTTGGTCTTTAATAAGATACTTTAAAACCCTTCTTCAACTTTTACTCTGTATTATTGTATTGACTTCCCTGGCCACCATGGCAGACGTGAGAGACAGAAAAGAGAGAGTGAGAGTCTGTAAGGCGCTGACTTTTCACACAGAACTGTGGGGAAATACCATGCTCCTGTAAACATATTGACAGATCAGCAGAAGCAGCTCGGTGCTGTATTGAGCATTAAAGACAAATTCTATTGATATATGATTAGTACTAGACTTGCACATGCAACCTATTAGGATATTGGACACATCTCTCTCCTGTCCAGACTCTGAAGCGTCTGGAGACTAGCAGCATGGTGTGCTGAAAATTCAGTCAGCATTGTACAGTCAAAGCTGAGGTACTTTTCAAAGCATGAGATCTCTTCTGGAATATTTGTGGAAGCTTTTGTCACTTCTGATTCAGAGAAAGAGCTTTGTCAGGACTCAAAAATCACTATCATCTGGGGAAAAAAATCAGCAAATGTTAATGCACTTTTAATTGATTCTTATTGAGGGTTAAGGCAAATTAATAAAGTTATGTCTACATTCACTGATGCAGGGTTATGAAGTGAAGCCATTGTTATCCATTAATACGGTAGTTGAGAATGTGACAAAATTACTGACATTGGAAGGCACCTCTGGAAATTATCTACTTCAATCCCTCTGCTCAAACAGGATCAGCGAGGGTTAGTTGTCCAGGACTCCATCCAGCTATGTTTTTAAGAATGGAGAGAACAGAAGATGGAGATAATGGAAACACTACAAGTTTGCTGGAAAACTTGTTCCAATGTTTGATTCCTTTTAGAGCAAATAAGTGTTTTCTTGTGCGCAGATAGAATTTCATGGATTTAATCACATCAGGTTTTCTTATACATTATACATAGGTAAGATTCCTCTGAGTCTTCTCATCTCCAGGCTGAGTAGTCCTAGCTCTCTGTCTCTCCCTGTGTTGGAGGTTTCAGCCTGTTAGCCATCTTATTTTCCCTAAATAAGGGTAACCAATTTCCAAAAATCTACTCTAAAATCTGCCTACTAGTGGGCAACCTTTATATATCAATTACATGGATTTTTTTTCTGTCTGTTTCCAGGGCTAAACTTGACTTTGATGCCCTAGAAGCATTGTCTTTCCCTTTAATTGATGCTGTATCAGCAGTAGAGAAGGAACAGATAATATTCATTATTTCTAACCATTAGAACAAGATCACAGGGGAGGTTTGCTCTGTAGTCTGCTGTGCACTGTTACCCACATCTGTTTCTTTAATAGTTCTCATCACAGATAGTGTCCATACTGACCATGGCTTCCCACTGATCGATACACCCAAGTACCTTTAATCAAATCCAGGCTTTGAACAGGCTCAGGTCCTACCATAGTGTGAAGCTAGATCATAGATGGGATATGAAAGGTGTTTATGTGTCTGAATTTGTATGTAGAAGTGTTGTACCAACACAGAACCACAGAATCACAGAATTAATGAGGTTGGAAAAGACCTCTAAGATCAGAGTCCAATCTGTCACCTAGACCCTCTAACTAAACCACGGCACTAAGTGCCTTATCCAGCCTTCTCCTAAACACCTCCAGGGATGGTGACTCCACCACCTGCCCAGGCAGCCCGTTCCAATGCCAATCACTCTTTCTGTGAAGAATTTCTTCCTAACACCCAGCCTAAACCTTGCCTGGTGCAGTTTGAGACTGCAGCCTTGTGTTCTCTCACTGGGTGCCTGGGAGAAGAGACCAACCCACACCAGGTTACAACCTCCTTTCAGGTAGTTGCATAGGGAACGTCACAGGGAAAGCTAGGAACAAATCATTAGTACTGCTAAGAGAAAACCTCACACTCTTAAAAAAACAACAAACGAACCCCCCAAAACCCCCAAATACTTTATGATTTCCCCAGACAGAAAAAAAAAAATAAAATAAAAAATAAAAAAAAACCTAATTTTTTTTTAAATCAAGATTCTTTTTTTATGCCTGTCCACCTTTAAACATGAGCTGCAAGCCAGGCCATTTGCCTACTTCAAACCATTCACTTCCAAAAACCTCTTCTTGTTCTACATTGCACTATGTGCTACTATAACATTTATACCACACAACATGAATATTCCTGCACTTCCTTTCTGCTGAGAATTATTATCCCTCATCAGATTTAAGCATTATTTCTAACATTTGTGCCCTCTACTAAGATTTGCCTTATTCTGAAGGCATATATTGACAGTATACTAATCTGCCTTTCTTCAGATCTCTTCATAAATCATCACTTTTTCCATGGAAAATCTGATTTTAAATTAACTGACAAACAGCGCTCTCCTATAGAAACAGATATTTCTTTCTTTATTGATTAGCTTTCCCTAAACCTTGGTGACCATAGTGCCTCACAAACTATTTTTAAATATTTTGGTTGTAGCTTTTATTTCTATTAGAAATTTGTAGAACAACAAAAATATTATTTAGCCTTTTGTTAGCTAATGATGACTTCATAGATCTTTTGTATAAAGTGAGATTACAAAGGCAGATCCTTATATTTCTTTAAAGCCTGGAGGTGTGCAAAAGTTGGTCTGTTCTCCAAGGTAAGATGCTTCCACTAAAAATATTTTATCTCAATAATTTTAGCCATCAAAAGCCATAAGAAGTCATGGTCATCTCTTTTTTTCCCCCACTCCTTCTAAGCAGCTATCTTCTCTGGAAGCAAAATGAAATCTCTATTCTCCTTGAAGAGGTCTTTACTCCATCAGGTTCCTCCAGGAGTCTGATTCACAGAAACCCCACAATATTCCCCCAAGCACCGACATTAGTCAGTGGTCTGATGCTTCAGTCTAAAGCACCGAAGCATTGAGTAGCTTTAGAGCTCTGAAGATAGCACTGCTAAAATGACCTCGTTGGTCTCAAGTTTGCTGGAGAGTGGTTTACATTGATTGAAATGCTCATGGATACGTGGAACAACAACATACTAGCCCCAGTGAAAATGACTGTTCTGGTTGTGCAGTTGACTAATAACTCACAGTTGGTATAACTTCTTTTCTTATTATTTATTTGTTTTTAAAATTTTAAAGGAAACTTTTAGCATATTTTGGGTAAAATGAAGAACGCTTAACTACAAATAGATGTAAGTACTTAGAAAAAATCTTGATAAAATAGAATTTGCTTGTGACTGGTAAAAAGTTGATTCAACTTGATTTATTTATGATTTTATTGAAATGGAATAATTTTCACAAAATTTTATAAGGAACAACATTTGAAAGCATTTCCTGCCAACTCAAAGCATCTTACATGCTATAGAATTGTTACAGGCTATTATAAAGAACTTTGTATGATGTTAGTTGGCACCATTATCACAGAATCATGGAATTGTTTCAGTCAGGAAAAACCTCTAAGGCAATCAAGTCCAACCATCAACCTAACACCACTGTAGCCATCAAACTATGTTGCAAAGTGCCATGTTCACTTTTTTTTCTTTTAATACCTCCAGGCACAGTGACTCCACCACCTCCCTGAGCAGCCTGTTCCAAAGCCTGACCATTCTTTCAGAGAGGAAATTTTTCCTAATATCCAATCTGGGCCAAATGAACAACTATGACGTGAAGCAACTCCTGGTATGCCCTAATATGGGCACTGAAATAATTTATTTTCATTTGATTTGTAAAGAGCATCCACGATTTCAGTGAAGCAAAGAGATCCTCCTTCCTAATTTCAAAGTCTTATTTGTTTTCTTTTCCAAGTGTCTTTGTTGCTTGTGGGCCGTATTAATAGGTTTGAAATGTTGACACTGATGGGTAAAATGTGTCAAACGGTTCATGTGCTGGCACTGCTGACATGACATGGCATAATGGAAAAACACTGCAATGACAGAGAGTATTTCAAATGAAGTTTTGCCTTCACAGACTGAATTATTTTAACTGTTACCTTCATGAAGTTAAAGAAGCCAGTTTAGAAGTAAAACAAATGTAAAAATATTTATTTCTCACACAAGTGAAGGTGAGTTACAACCTGCTATAACTTATTTATCGCTCAGTAGGTTGGGACTAAATGGTTAGGTGTCTGTCAGTTGTTTGGGAGGATTTGTGTTATAGTAATTTGGGGGGTTTTTTTGTTCTTTTTTTTTTTTAAAGAAAAAAAGATATAAAAATCTATTTCTCACACATCAGTTACCTCTCCCATAACTCACAGGTATGTATGAAAGAAACACCTGTCTATGATTCACAGTTGGAAAGGATGGAACCATCACTAGTCCTGGAGGATGGGGCAGAGTAAAGGCAGAGCAGGACGTAGATGCCTAATTCCAAAGTGAGCAAGGTTGCTGAAAGGGTGTAGGTAAGATCTGCTTGGGGTGGCTGGTGAATTCATAGACCTGTAGAAACTGAGGCTACATCGAAAGATAAAACTTGATGGAGACGTGTGTATTATGGGAATATTTAAGGGATGTGTTACTTCTACGATGTGATCTTATGCAAGGCAACCTTGATCAGAATGTGGCCCCTCTGAGATGACCTTTCTTTTGAGAGGTAATGATGCATGTGGAGCAGCCTGAGAATATAAATATTTTTTTTCCCTCACCCCTCTCTCAACCCTGTTGTGGTAGGCCTAAACAGGCCAAGTGGGCTTGTACATGTCCTGGCTTGCCCAGGTATGCTCCCCTGCTCCCCCTCCCTCTGTGCTGGGGGTGGTGGCCACAGGAAAGGGGACAAAAGCCCCAGCTTCACCTAATATGGGCAAACTGCCATCTCGATTGGCTAATCTGTGTCCAAAGGCCCATCAGTCTTGGGCTGAAATGGATAAGCAGGATAACTAACCACAAGCAGCGTAATTGACCTCACAAACCTTCTCTTCCAGTAAAAATGTTTGCTTATGATAGCCGACTTCAAAGCGTTCCAGTTTTGCCTGTTCGCTGTATGGATACATTTCCAAACTGTGCATTTTTGAACCTTGTATATAAGTTTTGTGGCGATATTTAATGTTAGTAAACGGTTTTCATATTCATTAACAATCTCTGCCTGGACATCAAAATTAATGTCATTATTAATTTTTAATCATTTCATTACAAACCCCTGTAGCAGGAAAATAGTGAAGGAACTGGGCCTACTGGCCCTGATGAGAACTATGTTGGAATTGCAGAGAGCTGCCAATTCATAGCTGTTGAGAGACCTGTCAGGATTACTACCCCTGAGATGAACATGCCACCAGATAAGGCTCTCTTCTCTCCCGTGACTCCACCAGCTGCTTGGGCCCTGCATGAAGTACATTTGCTACTCACAGGCAAGAAAAAGCCTTCTCATTCCTTTTTGTACATGAATATACAGATGTCATGGTGAGATATCTCAGCAGTTTTCAGCAACCACTGCTCCAGATAGTGGATGTCAAATCTCAAAATAAAGAACTTAGGTGTGCTGAGGATGTCCTTGATGCCATGGTAGTTGTTATGGATGGACTCTGATCTTAAAAGTCTTTTCCAACCTCAATAACTCTGTGATTTCTATGTGTTTTCTTCAGAAAGTTGAGGAGGTGCTTATTAACAACTAATATTATCTAGGATTTGATATCAGCTTATCCTTGTCTAAAACCCACAGCACAATAACAATTTGTTGATCCCATTAAATTGTAGTGACAGAAAAAATATGTAAAGAAAATGATGGAGGTTAAAATAATGAAAGAATCAGATTTCTCTAAACATCTAGTTTCTTACTGTAACAGCCTATAGTATATTATATTATCACTTTCCAAAGAGAATAAAAGAGGAGTTTTAGCCTTTGAATGCATCTCCAGGTCTCGTATTTTTTAGAACATATTACCTGCACTCTTGTTTTGGGCTTTCAGAATTTATGCTCTACAGATTTTACTAGGGGAGCCATTTAAAACAGTGCAATAAAAATAATAATTGTAATAATAAATAGTCTTAGCAGCTTCTAAATTCTAGAATGAAATGCTCCAAAATTTCAGCCTATTTGCAAATATTTATTACAATTCTGACAATGAGCAGGTCCATAATTCACAGATACAGTCAAAGCAAAGCAAAGCTGCTGAATATATTTCATTGCTAAAAACCTGGCTTGATTTTCGTAGCTAGAATGAGTGCTAAAAGTCCTTAAATTGCCTCTGCAAATTTTTGAGCCAAATCCATCCAATTAAATTTTGATCATGCTGAATGTAAAATTTTACATTACATAATCAGTGTGAATTTAAGGAGTAGATAATCTGAATTTTTTTTTCTTTCTTTCAAAAAGAAAGATGAACGTTAAGACAAAAATCATATTCGTAAGTTGGAAAATACATCTATCTGTATGAAGAATAATATGCTTAAAGCCCACTCTTGCACTTTCCATGACACATGAACTGTGGTTTCTTACTCAATCCTGACTTAAATACATATTGGTTGTGGTCTAGACTGGTTTACAGACTCTCTTTGATCTTTCATTCATTGTCTGAATTTTGGTAGCAAACTGAAATGTAACTAATCCTGTGGGGTAAAAATGCTGTTAACAAAAACACCTTCACTTCTCTTTCAGTTTTACCTTGAAGGACAGCAATATTGAAGCAAGGGACTATTTTGCTGAATTTGAGTATTTTGGAATTTTATTTCTTTCAGTCTCAAAACAAGCAGGTGAAATGTGTTTGGGACAAATCACTGGAGTATCACTGAGCATAGGTTACCATCGAGCCATCTGCTGTGGTGTGCTGATCTTTTTTTCTGCTACTCTGTTTTTATCACAAAGCTTTTCACTGAGTGAATAATTCAAATTCCATCTGATGTCTTGTCATTGTCTGTAGTGAACCATTCTCTACTTTTTATTGAGGCAGAATCCAGGAAGGAGGAGAAACAGTCTCAACAGCACTGTGTATGCTTGCTGCTCCTTCGTTTGTATGCTAGATACACGCTTAAAGAATATCCTGAACTCACATGAAATAAAATTGTAGAAATATTTCAGTTGGAAAAGATCATTCAGTCCAACCATTATGGAACACTTCCAATTGTGGTGATAAACCATGTTCCTCAGCACATCTCTCCCTCTTTTCAACACTTTCATTCTTGGGGATTCAACCACTCCAGAGGAAGCTTGTTCCTTTTTAAGGAAGAAGTTTTTTCTAATCTGCAACCTAAACCTCCCTTGATGCATCTTGAGTCCGTTTCCCCTCATCTTGTTACTAAGGAGAAGAGACTGATACCTTCACCTCACTCCGACCTTCTTTCACACAGTTGCAGAGAGTGAGAAGCTCTCTCCTCAGCCTCCTTTTCTGCAGGCTAAACAACCTCAGTTCCCTCACAAGACTTGTGCTTTGGACCCTTCACAGCTTTGTTGCCCTTCTCCAGTCCTAATGTACGTGATCTCATTGCAGGGGTAGGTCTTACATTGAGGACAGTTGCTTCAGAGCTCTTGTTCAGGCTCAGATTTTATTTCCCTCCTGCACTAAGCACTGATAGCACACAATACCATTACCCAGCTTTGTATTGTGACATATCATCAGGAGAAGCACACAACAAAACACAATGGGTTATACCTTCTTGCTATGATCCCATCAGGTATAAAAACTGACAGTTCTGCTTCAATGAGGTTCTCACCTTTATATCAACAACGTCTTATCTGGTTTCCTGCTTACATAGGTAACTGCTCCATTCAAAAATATTTTATTAAATGAACGTTGATTATGTAAGGTTTTCTAGGGAAATTCTAGGCATTTCTAGGAAAATGAGAATACTCAAGGTTTAAGATGGCATCCTGAGTTGCAGCAAAAGAAGCATGGCCAACATGTCAAGAGGTGATTCTGCCCCTTTGCTCTCCTCTGGTGAGACCTCAGCTGGAGTACTGTGTCCAGCTGTGGGGCCCCCATGACATGAAGGATGTGGACCTGCTGGAGTGGGTCCAGAGGAGGGGCCACAAAGATGATCAGAGGTCTGGAGCACCTCCCCTATGAATAGAGGCTGAAAGAATTGGGGCTGCTCAGCTTGGGGAAAGCTCCAGGGACACCTTAGAGCAGCATTTCAATATCTGAAGAGAACCTAGAGGAAGGCTAAGGAGAGTGACTGTTTAGAAGGGCTTG
>VWYK01006661.1:95715-109204 GCA_013399775.1 Semnornis frantzii | reverse complement strand
CCTGCTTCAGTGTTCCACCACCCAAGACATCCTCTACCTGGAAAATGCAGATTCAGGAAATTCCATCAATTTAGTAACTCAGAGTTCAGCTTCCGAAAACTCTACTTCGGGACCTAAATTGTCCTGACTATATTCACTCTGAAACTGAAAGAATTTGTCATTAGTGCCCTCGATCTGCTGAGACGACTTCCTCTTAAATGTTTTGAAAAGTGCCCCAATAGATGGATAATACTGCTGTATGATCCAAACTGCAGTCTTAAAAAGTGATCATTTTATATTGAATTTTAAAATAAGGTTGGTGTCATATTAAATGTCACGTCCAGTGACTAAAAATATTCCTCCTCCTCCTTAAAACCATTTGTTAAAGTAAAAACCAGTTAAGATGCTCCTGACTGTATGTGAATTATATTTCCTGGTTTATTAGAAATCTGATCTTTCTAAAACAAGATCTAAACAAATCAATAATTTTATGTTTGCACAATGATGCTAATGAAAAACTACATTTCAAAATAAAAATGTGGTGTTCCCTTAAAAAAAAAAGAAAAAGTTACAGTAGCTGCCTCTTTCCCTAAGGATTCAGCAGCTTCTCTCACTTGCTCACTCTCCCTCCAGGGACAGACCAGGTAGCAGAGCCATTTACAGCAACTCCTACGTAGGACCAGGCATGCTCCAGACCTTTTGCCCTGGCTTTGCTGAGCCCGCACAGGCATCTCAGCTGCTCAGGATGGCCTGCAAGCCACTCTGATGCTTAGAGGAAGAGCCTGCCACCTGTCCAGCAGCTCAGGGCTCCATGGGCTCTTCTTCCCTTTGACATTTAGTTGTTTCTCCACCTTGTGTTTGACAGAAGTTTAGAAAGCTTGGCTGGAGCCGCAGGGGGACATCAGAAAGACCTGGCCACATTCCCCTGAGTGTATGGAGTCCGCAAGCAGTGTGAGGGCTGAGAGGAGAGTGTGGGGCTGAGCTGGCCACAGAGCCCCCTGGGAGCTCTATGGGGCCATTGCTGTGCCCCTGGGCACCCACCAACCACCTCAGCTGTGCAAGGGCAGCCGCCAGGGCAGAACCAATTGGGCTGCAAATCTGCCAGGCAGCCCAGCAAGGAGGCACTGAGGGCAGAGGGCTCACTGTAGTGCATACAAGGAGGATGAGGCCACGTGCTGCCAGGCACATGCCACAGGCTGTGCCCTGCCCTCGGGAGGGAGGGTGTGCAGGCCCAGACAGCGATGCACATGAAGTGGCCACTCTCCCCTGTCCAGAGCCCAGGGCGAGTTGCTGCAGCCAGGACGTGTCACCTCCCCTACAAAGGCACATTGCTGAGGTGAGCAGCACAGCCTTGGCCTGCTCCACTCTGAGTTGCACCCACAGGATGGGCTATAGGTCCGAGCTGAGCCCCATGCAGAGCAAACACTCATGGGCAAGGTGACTCAGAGAGCCCAGGAGGAGCCAGAGCCTCCAGCTGGGCACAGCCCACAGTATTTATTTACAGCGCAGAGCAATCCTCCCCTCAAGAGACAAGGTTCTTTGGCTGGCGTGAGACAAGCACAGCTATCGCGGCATCCAAACACCCCCAAAGCCCTGCATGGCCCCAGCACAGTTCTGCTCCAGGTGGGTCCTGCAGCCCCATGCGCATGCCTGTGTGTGTGGGTGCATGTCTGTGTGTGTGTGTGTGTGTGCATGTGTGGATGAAGGAAACGTGAAAAGGCAACAATAAATAATTGGTGCAGTCTGTACGAGAAGGAATTGCTGCCAGCCCTGGCACTGGCATGCCAAGCCAGGGACAGCACAAGGCCAGCAGCAGAGGCCTCTCAGTCACTCTTGGCGCTGTGCGAGGTGTCCAAGTTGACCACCTGCAGCTCTGTCAGGCTGCTGCCACTGCTGCTCTGCTGCCCGATGACAGCCATCTAGAGAGAAAAAGGGAGGAGGAAGAACTGGAGGGCAGCATGCCTTGAGACCACACATGCCAGCAGCCAGGGTGGCACTGTCCTTTCTGGGCACCTGCTCAAGGATGGCAAGATTTCTTCACCCGAGGGTGGGTGGCACTGACAGCCTTCCCAGACCTGGGGACTGACCCCGCCCAAGGGCCCAAGTCTGCCCAGATCCACAAAGGATGTGCAGGCAGAGTCAGATCAAGGACACCATGAACACCTGAAAATACCACTCTGCGCCTACCTGGTGAAGCTGGACAGCTGAGACTGGGATTTGAACCGTGCCTGATGGGGCTGTCAGGAACACTTGGGGAACGCCACCTGCCATAGAGAGAAAGCACGAATGATGCCTTCCCTTAAATGGTATTCACCTGTGGATCATCTTCTCTGAGCTCCATGGAGCTTCACAAGGATGAAGGTACCTGTTTGCGTGCATGGAAGCATGGTAGGAGAAAGCCACATGCACTACTTGTCCCAGATGCTGGAAAACAAGACCACGATCCAAGTCTTGCCTGCATGGCTTCATGCTGCTTTGCCCCTTCGTGCAATCATACATACTCTCCAGGATTTCCTAAGTCACGCCACCAACTGCCCCCATCCACCACTCGTCCTAGCAACCTTCACCCTTTGCGCCCAGCAAACAGCTCAAGCAATCCTTTGCACAGAAGGGCAAAAATCGAAAAGCATGCACCACACATCACCCTCAACAGGCCTTTGTACAGCCACTAGGACTGTTTAGAAGAACATTCTTTGACTATGCAGCATGAGTTCGCACAAGACAAGAAAAAAAATCGAAGTGTCAGAGTGCTTAAGGGAGCACTGACCCAGACAACTATCTTACCCTGATCCTGGACCTGGCTGTGGGACACCTGCATCGCTGAGGGTGCCTGTGAGAAAGCGTTGAGGACTGCAAGTCCACTGTCTGCAAGGCCAGATGTGGGCGCGTACATCACCGCATGTGGGCTGGGGTACATCATGTGGCCACCCCCAGTGGTTGGCACAGACGACGTCATGATGGTCGCTGGGAGGGTCACTAGCAGCAGGACAGACTGTGTGTGAGCTACATGAAAGGACTGTCTACACTCACATACCTGTCTAAGCACCCCTCCCTCAGCCACATTGGGCACGCTGTCCTGAAGCCACTTGGAGATACCCATTCTGCTCTCCCAAGCAGCTGGGGAAAGTCCCCGGGAACAGGCAAGAGTGCTCAAACCTCTATTTCACGAGTGACTACGAGAGGGCAGAACAGCATGGTAGCCAGATATCCCAGGACTGAATTCAACCTGAGGTACAAGTTTCCTGATGAAGCTTTCATAGAGCTGAGTTGGATTCAGCCTGCATCCATGCACCTAGACTCAGACTTTACTGACAAGAAGTCTCCTCTGTATGTATGGTAAAAATGTCAAGTAGATGTGAGCCAATGCCTTATGTGAGAGGCAATGCTGGCTCACCAAGAAGCCACCTGAGAACTGGGTAACCTGTTCCCAGCTCCATCCAGTTCTGCCTTGACATAAGGGAAAACTACTGTAAGGGTGACAGCGCACTGGGACAGGTTGCCCACAGAGGTTGTGGAGTCTCCTTCTCTGAAAACTTTAAAGATCCAGCTGGACATGTTCCTGCATGACCTGCACTAGGGGATCCTGCTTTGGCAGGGCTGTTGGGTGAGATGACCTTCAGAGGTGTCTTCCAACCCCTACCATTCTATATTTCTATGCATGGGGAAAGGCTATGAAATCCCTTGTAAGATGCTCTAAACATAGCACCATCTACCCAGACAGAACATAGCACAGAGGCTGGGGACAGGGATAAATACACTCAAAGAACTGTCAGAAAGAACAGGATAGAGTTGGTCTGAAGGACCTTGGGGCAGGGAGCAGGCATGAGACCTGCAGGTGTAGGCTGTCATCAGCAGTGGTTAGGAAGGCAAACAGAAGGTGGTTACCATGATGTGCCAATTACCTGTTCCGCTGGAAGAGGTCTGGGTAAGGTCAGTGCTGCTGTCACTAGAGGGAGATGCTTGCTGTGGTGCCTGGTGCACCTGGATAGCCTGGACAGGAACCTGCTGAGCCATGGTACCACCTGGGGAGAGAGAGGAGAGAGAAGCCCATGAGCCTGAGGCTCAGCAGAGAAACAGGCACTCCAAGCCATGTAAAAACCACCCAGTCCTCCTCTGGTCATGTACAGCTGCACAGCATGGGTCGGCACTGTGCTGCCAGAAGACCAGCCAGGAGCCCTGCCCCCAAATCTGCTCTTTCCTGGTACACAGGGGACAAGGAGGAGTAAGCTGGCCCACAGGGCTCCAGAGAGGAAAAAAAAAGACCATAGTAGTTTTTGTCCAGGCATAGTTCAGGAACGTTTAGGTTCCACCACTCCTGGCTCCACCAAGACACAGCATGGATGGTGTTGGGAGGAGAGCACTGCCCATGTTCAGGCTGGCTGGAGCCTACTGCCTTCAAACTCTGTAGCCCAGCTCCACCCTTCACAGGGCACTTGAAGAAAAGCTCTCTCACCCATCTTGTGATCTCCGGGACAACACGGTACCCTGCACAGGGTTTAGCAATCACTGGACCACAAGATGTGCATCCCAGACCTGCAGAGTCTGGGTGACACAGCCTCTGCCACAGACCGTATGTTGCAAAGCTCTTTGGCTCCAGAGACAGAGCTCAGCACAGGGAAGTCCTGTTCCCAGAAGGAAGAGCAACAGATGCTGCAGAGAGCAGCAGTCAGCCACCTAGCTCAGGCTGAGCATCTCCCCTTGCACCACACAACAGGGGCACACATCCATTATTCTCTTAGCTCCTCCAGACCACAAGAGAAATCCGGGACCCTTGCAGGCAGTCACACTCTTTGCCAGGACCCACGAGGGCTTTGAGAAAGCATGCAGGGTAACAGATCCACCAACTTGAGATCAGGCAAGCAGGACACAAGAGGTACTGCCTCACTCTCACTGCTGGTTCTCAGATGACTGTCCCCACAAAGGACAGTCTATCACTGCTCTGAAATTCCTGCCAGCAGAACATCCAGCCCTAGTACAACACACAGAGAACCTTGACTCAGCACGACAAGAAATTCCTACAAAGGACACCACACACAAGGCAGCACAGCAGCACCAACTTCTTACTCTGCTATGGGTCTCTCCTAATCTGTGTTCTACACTGTGGTTCAGTGAATACAAAAACGAAGGCAGCTAGTTAGAGCCCAGAGATAGCACTCGAAAAACATTTGCTGGGCATCTGAGCCCCTATGGTCTCTTTCCATCAATCCTCCTAACACCACAGTTGAGCCTCAGCACAGCTTCACCAGGGACCTGTCTCCTATGCCTTTGCTAGCCACAGGGCAAACCCCAGGGAAGGAGACTCACAATCTGCTGCTTCTCTTGGTCTGTATCCTGCAGGATGCTGCTGCTGCCTATGCCAAGCATTCTCTGCCCCATCTTCCCATCTCACCGTCACAGTCAGCCCTGTACTCTGCCTCCTCTGCACTCCCACCCAAGCTGGGGGTCAGGTCTCTGGCCAGGACACCAGAACCCTCACAGACACCTCCATCCCTCCCACCTGAAACAAGTCGGGGAGAAGAGAGTGCTGACCTGTCAGAGACATGATCTGCCCTCCAGCTCTGGCAGGGAAGCAGAAGACTGAGTGTTGTACCTGGTGCAACTGTCCAACCATACCCGTGACCACCCAGCCCTGCTGGCTGGACAGAGCCAGGGGGTGCAGCTGTAACTGAGTGAGAGGAGGAATGGTAGGGGTCCCCAGAGAAAGGGAAGCACCTGCCAAAAGTTGGGAGAAAGGAAAGCTTTTGTCACCACCAGCTCTTTTTGCTCCCTCCAGGCTTCTAGGTGGTGCCCTCGGATCCTGGCTCAGCTGCCTGCCGCTACATCCTTCCCAGTAGCAGGGCCAGCTAGCAGCACTCTAAAGAAACCGTCACTACATAACCCTTGTACAGCCACTGGCCTAGCTGGGCTCAAGCAAGGAACCCTGACCAGGTTCGCCCTACAGCAGCAAACACTCTGTTTTCTCCTGCCACTAGGTCTCCTCTGCCCTTGAGAAGACAGCAACACAACGGTGCAGAGACAGATGGACACAGTCTTCAGCTCCCAAAGGCACTGACCTGACATGAGGGTGAAGCCTGCAGGTATCGGCATGAGGCCCCCTGACGTCACTGCACTGGGTCCAGTAGTCTTCAGCACTGTCCCGTTGGCACTGGTGACAGCATTGGGGCTGATGCTGGCAGACACTGGCGCCAGGTAATTGGTGATGGGGAATGATGGGCCACTGCTGACCTGCATGGAGGTCGAGGTGGTGGGGGCTGTCTGGATGGTGGACGTTGTCCCCGGCAGGTTGGTGACAGTGAATGCAGGTTTCAGCGTGTCCTGGGGAAGGAGAGATTGTGACAACTCAGACCAGCCCTTGGATGTGGTCAACCTCTGCCCATGAGACCAAAGCAGGCTCCATAGGTTGCACCCTCGTGCTAAACCATACCCCCACTGCCTGCTGCCAGCACACGGAGCAGAGCCAGAGTACCAGAGAGGAGCTGTTTGTACAAGCACAAGGAGACTGTGCCCAATAATGCAGCACAAGAAGAGCTGGAGAGCTCAGCATAAACCCTGGATACAAGCCCAGGGCCACACAGGTCCCTTGAGAGACTTCTCTGCAAGACACCGAGGAATGAGGCAACCCTTTCCCTCCCCAGGAGTCCCCACAGTCCCTAAGAGAGCAGCCTCTCTTTGGCACACAAGAAGCAAAAGCAGCCTTTGCAGGGACAGACATGAAGGTAAACACACTGTCTCCTGTCAGGAACACACACCACTTCCCTTATGGCAGGAAACACACGGCCAAGAACAAGCCAAGAATTGGCTCTTAAAGGCAGCTGTACACTGAAAGCACCAAGGGAGAGGGGAGTGAGACCAAACCCAAACACCAGGGAGGCCCAGACCCAGTTGTGACAGCTGCTTTGTCAATCCCTGGGGAACACCTCCACAAATTTCCTGGAGCAAAGGGGAGAACCTAACCAGGGAAAGCACCCATTTACCAGTCTACTAGCTGGAGACAGGTAGGAGGCAAATGCTTCCAAGGGATCCCATGTTAGCTACACCCTGCAAGGAGCACTGGAGCTTTGTGTATGAGGACAGCAAAGCACCAGGACAAGAAGGGTCCTGCACTGGGTCAAAGGCAGCTTAAGAGGCTGGCTCCTGGGTCTGGGAACAAAGGAGGAACATGCATGCTGGTCTACAGGGTGCCTAATACCCCAGTTTCTGCAGCCACAAAGCGTGTGGTGGGACATAGCTTGGACCTGCAGGAACTATCCAAGCCCAGCATGATCCCTTTTTCCCCCAGCAGTCATACTTCAACTAATATGTCTCCTTTTCCCAAATCCTCTTCTGGATACCCATCATCTCCATGGCTCCTGCCCTGCTCAGACTGCAAATACATTGCTCCACAAGAGACCTGCTGTCCACATGCCCTGCTAGGGCTGTCAGCACACCCCAGAAGAGTTAAGGCTGCCACACTCCCACCCCTCCCACTGCAGGCTGGTGGGCCCAGCTCTCCAGTGCTAAGCCTTCTTCCCAGCTTGTCAAGCTGCCAGGAATGAGGAATTCACAGCTCAACGAACAGCTAAAAAAGGGAAGGCAGCCCATTTTGGACAGGGGTAACCAATCCCCAGCACTCGGCTGTGCCCCAGGGCCTGGGGAAGGAGGAGAGCAACACCCCTCTGCTTGGCACCACTGTCCCTGAAGTCCAAATTAGAAAAGGCACGTGATGACAGAGCAGAGCCCAGCAGAGGCACTTTCCATTAGCTCAACCACAAACCTCTGCCATCTCACATGGAGGCTGTGAGTGTCCTCCCCATATGGGTGACAAGGCAGAGCTCTCAACAGCCCAGTGGGCCATGGAAGCCACAACAGAGCAGGGCAAGTCCTGCTCCCAGCTGGGAAAGCCAAGAACCCTCATCCCCAGGTGTAGCCCTGAAACTGCACACCCCTGAGATATAGATCCCAAGCAGCCAGAGCACTTAGCATCCTTCCACATTCTATACTCCCAGGGTTGAAGGAGGCATCCCAAAAAATTCAGAGCACCTTACCTGGGAGGATTCCCAGGAAGCACATGGGCAAATCTCAGGACAGTCAGAGCAGAAAAGGTGCTTAGGAAAGATGCTGTGCCAGCAGGCTCAGACTGTGCATGCCCTATCTCTTGCCCTCTCTCCTCAGATTCCCACCTTTGCCCCACCCCAGAAAGACAGACCAGATGTCCCATCTTTGCTGCGTTTCCCTCAAGCTGCAGCAACAGATCCCAGTACAGACATCTGGAGAGACCTTGGGACTGGATACCTGTTGCCTTCTCCCCATGCCTATCCAAGATGCCTTTGAGCCCTTGGACACCTTAGCTCCTCCCAGCACGCGGCAGAACCCAGACTACATACTGGAGGCCAGTTTCCACCAGGAGCCAAGTCATGGGTCACCAAGCAACCATGGACAAGCCCTTCCCTTCCTGATCCAGCTGCACATCCATTCCCCATCACACTTCCCAGATGCTGTAAACTTCTGCTGCTTGCAGGGCAGCATCTGGGGAATCAGTTCAGAGCAGAGAAGTATAGCACAGCAGCAAGAGATGTCTGCACAGACCCACACCACTGTGCATGTTTGATAAATGCATAAGTGGACCACAGGATATGGCCCAGGTCATCTGATGCACATCCTGAACCACAGTAGGATCTTGAGGACAAAACTAATCCCCCTCCACAGCTTCTCAATGCTGCCAAGGACAATTCTCTTCAGTATGACCCAGACCCCTCAGCTCAGCAATGCTACATGGATGTTTGCAAGTTGACTGGTCTCAGAAAATGGGAAATCCCAACCTGGTCTCCAACATCTGGTCTGCATTCCAGATGGGTCAGCAAGTCCCACCTTTCCCCCATCCCAAGAAGGCACAACCAGATCAGGGTTAATCCCACACTCTCAGCCCAATCTAGAGCCTTGAGTTACCTTCAAAATCCCCTCTCTTTGCATAACCACACCCATGGTTACATCAGGGCAATGTGTCCTTCAGGGACCACAGAAGACCAGGCAGGTCAGTACATGGCATCATGAGGATATAGCTGCTGTCTTGGAGGTGTAGCTTGCTTCGGTGTTAGCTGCAGCCCAAGCTCAGGCTCCATGGCAGGGAGTTTAGGTTTGGCACAGCAGAAGCATCTCATAGCTGCTGTTGGCTGCTGACCACAGGTAACAGCCTATCTGCACTGCTCCTCTCTGCTGCAGCAGCTCAACACAAGCAAGTTTTATCCATACAGAGGCCCAGGAAGCAGAGCTGACAGGAAGGCCAGGCAGCAAATGCCCAACTCTCTCAGAGCACCCTGACTTAATTTCATAGAATGGTAGAGGGGTTGGAAGAGACCTCCAGACCCAGTCCAACCCTCCTGTCAAAGCAGAATCAGTTCCTACCACTTCTCCTAATGAGACACCCCTAACCCAGCCCTGTGTACCACCCACCCTTCAAGGATACCATCCACCTTGCATGGCTCACCCATGAAGGCTCCCTTTCATCCTTGGAGGGCTTCCTTGCCTATATGAATTGGGCTGATTTTTTGTCAACAGCACCAAACCAGGTTTCCAGGACTGCAGAAGGCACAGCAAGAGTGGGAAGGGTCAGGGTAGGACCATCCCCAGCCTTATGTCTTGCCACAACGAGAATCCTTAGGAGGCCGGAAGCGGGTATGGCACAGCCAGAACATCAAATAGGGGAGCCACAAGCCTGCTCCGGACCCACCACAAATGCTGGCCATGGCTACAAGGCAGCCTGCACTAAGCATTACCAATTCTCATACTAGGATGGAGCTTGCAAGGCTGTATCAGAAAGCAACCAGAGAGAAGGTGTGTTATGAAGACCTCCTCTGCAGGGTAACTGCACTCCAAGAGCACACTTCATTTGGGGCTACCTAGCAGTATCTTCAAGAACGTGACATGGACAAGCCCCAAGCCAGACATAGGTCAGCTGCCATGCACAGTGCTTCCTGCACCTCCAGATTACTCCAGCAGAGGTAATTTGTCTCATTACAAAATGCCCACAGGATTTGCCTTTTCATCCAGGAGAAGCCCAAGAGACAAGTCCTTACAAACACAGGCTGCATGAAGAAGCAGCTGTTGGTGACAATGGGCTCCTTTGCCTCCTGGAAAGGGCTGGTATAGCTCACACTAGGAACTGGAGGCACCCAGGGGAGTCACACCAGCCTGAGACAGCCAGGACTACTCCCATCAGTGGCAAGCCTTCTCAGGGACTCTTCTGGGCTCCAGCACAGAGCTCTGCAGCCAGCAACACCTTGGCCTACCAGCTCCTCCACCTGCAAGGATCTCTGTAACTGATTATTTCTCAGGGGTCGGCAGCAGTAAGTGCTTTCCTCGGTGCACCACTGCGCACTGGTGGGAGAGGGAACAGAGGTATTATGGCTGTCACATCCCCAGCTGCACTGAGTTCAGAGCTCTTGGGCTGCCACCAGACACAAACACACAACATGCTGAGCATGTCTTGGGGCTGCACTCACTGCCTTTAGGATTACAGCACAGGGACTTCCAACACTCTTCTCCAGGTCCCCTCTTCTGCTAATGTTTAGTGGCTACTGTATAGCAAGGATGCTGCTGCGACTTGCATACAGTTGGCTGGAGGACTCCTAGAGCAAGGCCATGTTTCACCTGGAAGGCTGCTTTTGCAGCAAGCCCAGTACCCATGCCACCAGCACAGGTAAAGCAGAGTACCTAATGGCACTCCATACAGGTGCAGGAAGCTGTGGCACAACTCAGTCCAGCACACGTCCCAGCCACATACCACAAATTCCCCTGCTTCACATCTCCAAGTGCCTACAAACCCAAGCACCAGCCTGCAAAGGAACCAGTAGGAATACATAAACCATCTTTAGTGCAACAACTCTGAGGAGCTGTTGTCCCCCCTCCCTGGAGGTGTTCAGGGCTAGGTAGGCCAGGGCCTAGAGCAACCTGGTCTAGTGGAACTGGCAACAGCAGAGTGTTGGAACCAGATGATCTTTTAGGTCTCTTCCAACCCAAACCATTCTACAACTCTACTAGAGAACTGCACTAGAGAATGCAGGAACAAGACAGAGCCCTTCCAGCAGAAAACGGCCACTACCTGACTGCATCTGTGGGGAGACCTCCTGCAGCACCCTGGGCAAGTAACACAGGCAGGCAAGGGCTAGTGTCTGCAGGGGCACTGGGCAGGGAGCAGAAACAGTCCATCCAGCCAAGTGTTTCCATTCCCCATGTCCTCCCTGCCCCCCTCCAAAACAGCACCAAAGCAAGAGACAGCTGCAGCTTATAAGGAATGTGAGGGGCCCTGCCAGGGACTCTGGTGAGGGAAACCAGGCCTTATAAGGCCATGGAGGCAGAATCAAATTTTATCAATGAGTGCAACAGCATGAAGACGCCCAGGGAGAGATAACGGTGCTGAGAGCTGGCTGGGGGGTGGGCTGGGCTGCTGGGGAGCCCCACTGCAAAGGACAGGGCCAGAACACCTGTCACCCACTGTCCTCCCTCTCTTAATCACCACTACTGCCAGCCAAGTGGAGGAGCCAGCTCTGAGGCCACAACATGAGCTTGCTGGAGTTATAGCTAAAGGGGACTGATTTTCAGCTTCCCAAGCAGGGTTGGGGACAATCAAGGCTCCCAGCACAACCATGCCCCACAGGGTGCCCAGGCTCATTACCTTGGTCTCCCCACTGCTGTCTGACTCAGACACCTGGTAGGTGAGGTCTGTCTCCTCAAAGCCTGTGGCACTCATACGCTGGTCAGTGGTCGGATCTGAGCGTGGCGGCGAGTCTGGGGAGTTGAGGCACGTTTGGATCAGCGCCTTCCCCGTCTCACTGGTGATCATGGGCTGCAGCTTCCGTGTGGCAAACGTGTACACGTGGCCCGTTTCGCTGGCCACCAGCAGCAGGACTTGAGTGCCGGTCAATGTGGAGAGCTCATAGGCCTGCCAGAAGCACAAAGGATGAACAGGGAGTCACGGACAGGAGGAATGCGTACAGTGAAAGGCAAAAATCTAGCATGTCCTTGCTCTCACAGCATGGCCCTCCTTTTGTTTACACCGGCTCCAGTTCCCTGTCATCTCAAAGGAGCTGTGGCCTCCAAAACCTGGGGTCCCACCAGGTTGACGTGTGCCATGTTGTGTTCCTAGCTCATTTAAAGTGGTCTATGGGAAACTGCAAGCCAAGAGGCCACAGAGAAAGAACAGTGCCCTCAAGAGAACAGCCTGACTAGATACGAACACTGGGCTGTCCCTATTCTGGAAATACCACCTGCTTCTCCAGACAATTCTGGATGAAGAACCTCCTACCCACACCTTGCTGAACCATGTGAGAGGATGCAACTTGTCCCACGTGTCTCAGCTAGCTCTTCACCCGGATGGACTCCACAGCCAGGGCAGGACCCAGCTGCCCTTCTCAAGTCTTCGAAGTCCTGAGCAGACCTACACCTAAGTAATCCTGCAGAGAAGCTACTGCCCCTCAGGACTCATGTGTGGGCTGGGAAGAACACTGCTCATATGGGACACTCAGTGGTCTCACCCAAGCTAGCACAAGACCAGATGTCCACGTTTTGCAGCCCACAGTACCACGATTTTCCCAGTGGTACCCCACAACCATTCCCACCTTCCCAGAGTGCATGAAGTCCAACTGAGCTGGGATGCACTATTGCCCAATCGCTCAGAGGATGCTATGAGCACCAATGAGGATGCAGATGAGCCAGCAGCAGTCAAACGCACATAACCCACTCCCGCCCAAAGTTTCTCATCTCTCTCTGCAGGGCGGTTTGAGCGACCAGGAACCGCGGAAAGCGCTCCGGCCCGGGCGAGGCACGGGGCGCTTCCGTGGCAGAGGGAGCCAGCTCTCCTGGGCTCTTGGCAGGGCAGTCCAGCCGTGTCACAGGACTGGCGTAGCACCCAGCGACGGCTTATAGGGAGGGGCCCGTGGGCTCCGGTTAGCTCCGGCCGGAGGCTACACCAGGATGAGCCGTAACAGCCGACTGCGGTCCGCCGGGCGCATCCAGCGTCCACCGGTCCTGGGGCTGCGTGACTGTTACCGCTCATCCCGCTACCAGTTGCCCCGGTCCCTGTCGCGAGCTTCATACAAGCCAAAAGACAGATGCAGGCGATAACCGGCCCGGCCGGAGGCTTCCGCGCAGCCCCCCGGAAGGAGCTGTGGCCGGGCCGCCCCCANGGGCGGTGCCCGGCCCCCCCCCCCCCGCCGCACGACCGGGAAGCCGCTGCCGTTTCCGGGCACGGCCCTGCCGGCCGGCTCCCTGCTCGGCCCGGGCACACTGCGCCCGGAACTCAGGGCTCCCGCTGGCAATGGAAAGGTGGGTGCCAGACGCCACCCCCAGCCGCCCCCCGCTCTCCCGCGCCGGCCGGACCTCCAGGGCCCCACCTTCTTCATGATGCCGGTCTTTCTCTTGCTGAAGGTGGTGTAGCGCCGTAGCTTGTTGTCAATGAATTCCATCTTGATCTTCACCCGGCCCCGTGTCTTCTTCCCGGGCTTGGCTCCGCTCACGGCCCCACTGCCCGCGCCGA
>VWYK01006661.1:34714-95082 GCA_013399775.1 Semnornis frantzii | reverse complement strand
CCCGCCGGGGCCCCGGCGCCGGCCTCGGGAGGCAGGCGGGGGGAGCTCGGCGCCAGCGCCGCCATCCTGCCCGCCCCTTCGATGTGCCACCAGGTGTTGCTCCAGGCAGCTGTACGCGCCCCCTACCCAGCTGTTCCCACTGCAGGGCCGACGTGCTGCCCACTCGTCTCTGGTAGCCGCGGGGTCTGGCCAGGGTCAGGAGGAGGGGCCGCAGAGAGCTGGGGACCACAGGGGTGCTCAAGCCTGCGCAGGGCGCAGGACTGAGCAGATGCAACCAAATGTCTGTTGCCCAACTACAAGATGACCGCTGGTCAGAAGAAAAAAGGTCTCTCTAACGGGATGCGCCGCAGAGCTTACAGCTCTGAGGACAGAGCCACAGCCTCTGCTGGGAAAAAGGCTCTCCCACACACTCCCTACAAACAGCAACTCCAACCCAGGGCAAGAGCTTGCCACTGCCAGCACCAGCCCTGCCACGGACCCTTTGGCTTCTGCCCCCCACCCCCTGCCCCGAGGAGTCAGCAGCTTGCACAAGCCCTTTCCATATCTGCCTCATCACTCAGAGGACACGCACGCTTGCCACCAGCCTTCACAGCTGTCTCCCACTCTAGGGCCAGCCTCCTACACAGCAAGGGAGTAACTGCAAAACCAAACACCCCCCTGGCCGCCGCTGCCTCCCCCTCGTCCCTGCCAGCCATGCTCCTCCAATGAGCACACATGCCATTTATAGCTCCCAGCAGGGCTGCTGGGACTCACATGCCTCCCATCACATGCCCTGGCCACCCTTGCTTTCAGCAGAGTGCAAATGACACCTGGCACAGGTGAGACAAAGACCTCACTGTGTCAAGCCAGGCTGAGAAAGGACCGGCAAAACCCTCTTGCATGGCTGGAGGCACCAGTTATGTTGAGAGCAACTGGCACATAGCTTTGATGGCCAGAGCCAGGCCAGTCTGCCTGCTCAGCACAAGCGTGGAACTGCTGTAAGCAATAGCACTGGGCTTTCTCTTGTCTATGGGGCTGCTACATGCTCCTTCCTTCTCCCTGCCCCTAGGCCTTTTAATGGCAGGGCCCTGTGGAATCCTATTGCTCCCTAGGGTGCAGGAGAGTCTACACAGGCAAGAGATGAGCACTGGCTCACCTAGGGCTGATTCAACCCTTCTATTGCCATCCTCTCCCTCTCTAGCCCCATCTTGAGGACATGTTCCAAGATGCTTGTCTCACTTGTGGTCCAAATGGGACCAGAGTATCAGCCTGCCTCTGAGCTTAGTAGGTTACTAAGGTCTCACATCAAGACAGTCGGATGTGCACTGTACAGCCAGGTCCTCAAACCACTATCACCCACAGGACAGAAGTTATCAGCAACACCGGGCATTCCAAACAAAACCAGCACCCAGTAGCAGTTGAAAGAAGCTTAAAGTATGTTTTTGACCACTTAACTGTCCCACATTTCATCTTCAAGGCCGTTCTCATCTACACACCCCCCACACCCCCCCTTCAAGTCTTAAAATTCACACTCGTAACCCTCTTCTTACAGCAGCTGTGGACACAGGACTGGGCACTATGTTGTTAGAACTTCTTACATGATTACTCCCAAGGATACTGGGTTCAATTTTGGGCCTTTCACTACAAGAAAGACATTGAGGTGCTGGTGTGTGTCCAGAGAAGGGCAACAAAGCTGCTGAAGGGTCTGAAGAACAGATCTGAAGAGGAGCAGCTGAGGGAACCAGGGTTGTTTAGTCTGGAGAAGAGGAGGCTTAGAGGAGACCTTCTTGCTCGCTACAACTACCTGAATGAAGGTTGGAGTGAGGGATGAAGTTGATCTCCCTAGTATCAGGTGACAAAATGAGAGGAAATAGCCCAGAACTGTGCCAGGGGACTTTTAGGTTGAATATTAGGAGAAATTTCTTTCCTGCCAGAGTGGTCAGGCATTGGAATAGGCTTCCCAGGGAGGTGGTGGCAAAACTGTCCCTGAAGGTGTTCAAGAAATGTGTGGACGTGGCTTAATGACCGTGTCTGGACTCAATGATTTTAGAGGTCTTTTCCAACCAAAACAATTCTGATTCTCTCCAGACAACATGCTGCCTGTGCCAGCTCCACTGTAACATGTGCCCTGCTGCCAGCCACCCCCAGCATCACCCTAGCCCTCCATGTTCCTTTTGCAATTCTCCTGTAGGACATTGCAGCAAGCCCTTTCTCAAACTTTTCCAGCTGCTCATCCATATTTCAGCTAGGGAAGCTATTAAACACCCTCTGCATTCAGTGCTGGTGTTGTGATGGTTTCCATCCCTTTACTTGTCTTACCATTAATACTTCAGCTGCTTTTTCAACTGCTGCTGACTGCAAGTAACTCCTTTTTTAGCATCCAGGGCAGCCTGTTCCAATGCTTGAACACTCTTGCAAGAAATATTTTTTTCCTAATCTCCAACCTAAACCTTCCTTGTCAGCACTTGAGGCCATTTACTGTCACCCTATTGCTAGTTACTTGGGAGAAGAGACCAGCATCCACCTCACTTCAGCCTCCTATCAGGTAGCTGTAGGGAGCAATGAGGTCTCCCCTCAGCCTCCTCTTCTCCAGACTAAACAACCCCAGTTCCTTCAGCCATTCCTCACCAGACCTGTTCTCCAGACCCGTCACTAGCTTCCCTGCCCTTCTCTGGAGATGCTTCAGCAACTCAGTATCTTTCATGGGTGCTTCTGCCCTTCATACACAACAATGTGGTTGCTCCATGAGGAGTGATTAGCCAGTATCTAAGGGTGATCCCATACCTTGACTAATGAGTATGGTCCCACAGTACCTGAGCAGAGCAGAGATGGGCGTTGGTAACAAGGTCCATCCACAGAACAAGCAATGAACCAAGTCCAGTATCCACTCAGTCAGGAGGTATGGGCAGAGTCAGGATTATATAATAAATCTACAATAAATGCCTAGAAGACAAGGCTAGAGATAAGAAGAAAAACACCTACAAGATTGTTCAAACCAAAATTGAAGACCCAGGTTTGAGATTAAATGCAGCTCAAGTGGATAGGAGGTCCCAAGTGAGGTTGCCTCTGACAACTAAGATCCATTAGTTCCCCCACAGGTGTCTGACACTGTTGCATAAGAGCTCCAGGGTGGAAGATGAAACCAGAGCAACCCAAAAAGTGTTTCTTCAAGCTGAGCAATGGATTTTGTGCACCGATTGCCTTGAGGTGCTCAACGCATGCATAGACCTAAAGGGAGCTCATATAACTTTCAGGCAGAAGAAACCATCAAGAGCTGATAGAAACACCAATTTTGGGTGTCCTTGTGTTTTCTTACCTGGGACTGCGTACACCTGCTTGCTGTCTTCTTGTACTGTTCAATAACTGTTTGATTTTGGTCCAGGTGGTGGCCCACTAGGTGGACCTTTGCTCTGATGGAGCCATGCTCTTGTTTCTGACCCTAGGCACCTCCTTCCCTTTTTTTTGGGGTGTGTGTGTTTGTTTATGATGTGGGGTTTTTTGTTTGTTTTGTTTGGGTTTGGTTTGTTTGTGTGTGGATTTTTGGTGCTGGTTTTTGTCATTTGGTTTTGTTTTGTTTCTCTTGTTGGTTGGTTGGTTTGGTTCTTTTAATGTTCCTTGAATTTGGCCTTAAGCAATCGGATCCCATCTCTGTCAAACCACTCACGTCCTCTTGTTCTCCTTGCAAGGGCTTTGATTTCCTGCTCTCCTCCATTGCATTTACCTAGGACTATACTTGCTCAGCTTGCTGTTTCCAATTAGTTTGGCCAACATCTGTCCCATCCCCAAAGATACAGAACTTTTTCGTGACATCACTCCTAAAAATACACAATCCCAGCCCCCATCTTCCTGCACCCTTCGGGTCTGGAGTTTTTAAGCTTTAGTGCCTTTCCATTTGGGTTCTTCCCTGTAGTCACCAAGTCTTGATTGCATGGTAAACATGCACAAGAGTCCCCAAGATGTGTTGCAATAAAACTGAGCACCCCATTCTGACACTGCTGACAGAACCAGCCCATGATGTTCTCTCCCAATACACAGATACAAGCATGAAGAGCAATATTGTCACTCCAGAAATCCTTGGCATCTCTGTTCTCTAACTGTGACACCATAAACATCCTGCTTGGCTAGGTCACCACAAGTGATGGTGCCTGGCTCCAACTCCAGCTCATCCAGGAGCATTTTGAGTGAGCACAGCAAAAGCCCTGCTACTTTGCCTATCATGTCCAACAGCAAGGTGGGAGGAGAAGGGAGCATTCGTTGTGTCCAACATGCAGATGGCCTTCACCTGGGAGCAGAGTCTCAAAGTCATTCGCTGGCCTGTCAACCGATAACTGTACAGCTGCCTTTACCTGCCTCTCAGCTCCAAGACAGCCTCAAAGGAAAAGCACCAATAGCAGGATGAAGGAGGTAACGCCTGCCGAGGAGTTGAGATGCTGCAGTGTAAGAGTGCTGGTCCAGCTAGGAGGAGTGTGTGACAGGCTCTGATAGAATCTATGCAAAGATTCTCAAGGAAGTGGTGCAGTCACTGTCCCTGGAGGTGTTCAGAAAACATGTAGAGATGGCAGTCTGGGACATGGTTTAATGACCATGGTAGTCTTAGGTTGATAGTTGGACTTAATGAACAAGAGGCCTTTTCCAACCAAAACAATGCTGTGATCCTACAAAGGAGATGTAGAACCAGCTAGGAGCTTTTCTGGGCCAAAAGGTGGTCCCAGGTGAATGTCAGGAAGTTCAACAAGGCCAAGTGCAAGGTCCTTCGCTTGGGTTGGGGCAATCCCGAACACAAGTACAGGATGGGCAAGGAGTGGCTCATGAGCAGTTTGGAGGAGAAAGACTTGGGAGTGTCAGATGGTGAAAAACTCAACATGAGCAGGCAGTGTGCCCTTACAGCCCAGAAGGCAGCTGTGTGCTGGGCTGCATCAAAAGAAGTGCGACCAGCAGAACAAGGGAAGCAGTTCTGCCCTTCCACTCTGCTCTTGTGAGACCACACCTGCAGTACTGTGTCCTCTTCTGGGGTCTTCAACAAAAGGACATTGAACTGTTGGGGTTGGTCTGGAGGGGGCCATGAAGACGATAGAGGGCTGGAGCACCTCCCCTGTGGGGACAGGGAGAATTGGAGCTGTTCAGCCTGGAGAAGGTTCCATGGAGACCTTACAGAAGCCTTCCAGTACCTGAAGGAGGCCTACAAGATGTGGAGGGACTTTTCACAAGGGCTTGTAGTGATAGGATGAGGGGAAAACGGATTGAAGCTGGAAGAGGGGAGATTTAGACTAGTCAATAGAAGGAAATTCCTTCCAGTGAGGGTGGTGAGACACTGGAGCAGGTTGCCCGGGCAAGCTGTGGATGGCCCCTCACTAGCAGTGCTCAAGGCCAGGTTGGACAGGGCCTTGAGCAACCTGATCTAGTGGAAGGTGTCCCTGCTCATGGCAGGGGTTTGAAACTAGATGACCTTTAAGGTCCCTTCCAACTCAATCCATTCAATGAGTAAGATAGGCTCTAGCAGTAAAGAACACCACAGGGATGCACGGGCCAGGACAAGACACATTTATTAGTGACTTGGTTGCAGGAATCCATCCCACAGTGTGCAGCCAAAGTCTTGCTTCAGATGTGAGGCAGCAGGCAGGAGGAACAGGATGGATGGAAGAGATGAAACAAAACGGCAACAGCAAGTGCATGTGAGATGTCACTTGTGAGTTGGAGAACAAGCATGCAGCAGTGCTACAGCCCTTGGATGTTTCAAAAGGGTTGTGTACACCCTGGGGAAGGACTAGGAGTGACAAGAGGTACATAAGGCTGCAAGGTGCATCAGAGACCTTTGTCTGTAACAGCTCTGCCCAGTGTCCACAATCCCACCAGCCCCAGCCCAGCTGGAGCAGACATAGGAGCAGCAAAAGTTCAGGGTGTTGGTAACCCATTGCCAAATCAAACACTGTATGAAGGAGCACCAGGTCTCTGGAGGAGAGAAGGGCACAACAGCCAGCCACAGCTGTGTTTGCCAGGAGGCCTTGGCTCAGGGAGACTCCACAACTCATAGCTGTTAAGACACATCACAAGTGTTGGGAAGGAGACAAACAATTTTGATTGCTGTACAGGCAGCAAACTTGCTGGCACCCAGATAGGCCTGGCTGACCCTGTTCCCAAGCCCTGGACCAAATCTGAGCTCAGAGCCAGATAGCACATTCCAAGAAATGAGCCCTTTTCACCATCTAGCATCTCCATAGCCTCTCTGGGTGGCATAAATGAGATGATGATCCTGGACATTTCTGGATCACCCTAGCTTAAAGCAGAGCTCTCTAGGCTGGGTTTTTCAGGGCTTATTTGGTCCAAGATTGGGCATCTTGGCTTCCCCTTGGTGGTGGGGAGCACTTTTCCTAATATCCAGTATGGATTTCCCTTTTGCAGCTTGTGTCCATTGTTTCACATCCAGCCTCAGTAGGCCTCCTGGAAGAGCTCAATTCTTTCTTCTAGACCCTGCAACCCAGGGCTGTACAGCACCCAGAATTTCTGGTGTGCAGCAACCAAAACTGCTGGTCTGCAGTTCAGCCAAATGTAGTGTCCCAGTCTGGCTCCAAGAAAAAAGGCCTACCCTGTGCTGGCTTGGCTAATGTTCATATGGGGGAGGCTGGAGAAGAGAAGGCTCCAGGGAAGCCTTCTAGCAGCCTTCCAGAACTCGAAGGAGGCCTAAAAGAAACCTGAGGAAAGACTTTCCACAAGGGTTTGTAGTGACATGATGAGAGGGAATGGATTGAAGTTGGAAGAGGGAATATTTAGACTGGAGATTAGGAAGAAAATCTTTCCATTGAGGTTGGTGAGACAGTGGAACAGGTTGTCCAGAGACAGTGGATGTCTCCTCCCTGGAGGAGTTCAAGGCCAGGTTGGACAGGGCCTTGAGAAACCTGGGCTAGTGGAAGGTGTCCCTGCCTGTGGTGGAGGGGTGGGAGCTGGATGATCTTAAAGATCCCTTTCAGCCCAAACCATTCTATGATTCTATGACTGAGGCTTCTTTTCTACAATCTGCCCTTTTCTTCCTCCCCAGGAGACTGTCAAAACCCTGCCATTGCCCTGGGACACTGCCACAGAGGAAAGGGCTGCAGGAGCCTCCCCACTATCCAGTGCTGACCCTGCTGGTTCCTCCTCTGAGAAAGCAGAGCTAAAATCTGCTGTGTGAAAACACAATGGCTTGCTGGCTGCAAAGCTTCCCCAGGGCACAGGGCTGGGAGCACAGCCCCCATTACAATGGACAAAAGTTGCCCTGCCTACCTAAACTAGAGGGGAACCTGTCAACATGTCTGCAAGTGGTTGCTTGCAGGGAGTCCAAAAGGGACATCTCTCTTGCAAGACACATGTCCCTCTTGAAGAGCCACCCATGACTGCCCAGAGAGGCAATATGTGCTGAGGCAAAGTGCTTCCTCACGGCACAACAGACTGGGAACAGCATCTTGCATCCAGCTGGGAATGGGGCAAAGCACTAAACACAAGAGATGTGATGCCTGAGGAACGAGCCCCCAGCAGTTCCCAGGAGCCACGTGGAGGAAACCAGTTTAAAAAAACAAGCCTTCTTTATTGAGAGCAACATATAAAAACTCAACAAAACCCAACCCTTCTTGGCTGCAGTACCCTCCACTCAAGCAAACTAACCCACACTAGGCTGCATTCCAGTAACAGAAATACTATGGTAGGGAGGAGAGTCAGCACTTTGGAAAAGAAGGAGAGGGGTGCTACCCAGAGTCATTGTACAAAAAAAAGGCACAGGGTAGTTGGAAAAGGTGGTGAGATCCTTCGTATGCCAGGCACTTTGTGTTCCTGCTGGCTGGCCTGTACCCATAGGGTGCAGGGGAGGCAGGCACGCCTAGCACAGAGGATGGACAGGGTCTGATATGCATGTGGTGAGCGGAGACGGAGGGCTTGGTGCTGGAATCCAGCTCCTGCCAGGTCGGTGAGAGCTGCCCTTCATCCACACCAGCGGCCCAAGGGCACAGGGCTGGGCAGGCAGAGAGCAAGAGGCAGTAAGGGTTGTCTTTTGGGACCTGTGGAGGTGAGGGGTGGGGGGGCCTGGGGTACACTGGCTTGTGCTTTGAGGCCAGCAGCTGCTGGTGCTGAGGTGCTTGTTGGTGCATCGGGGTTGGGCTTAGCAAAGGGGCCCACAGGACTGCCAGGGAGTCCCCAGGCACCTACAAGACCTCCCTGCCCACCCCGCTGCATCCTTCCCCAGCAAGGGTTGGGATGCTCAGGCTTTGCTGTCAGCTGGGCTGTCCCCGAGGGCGGTGGCAAGCTCGCTGAAGGAGGGTCGGTCCTTAGGGCTGGGCGCCCAGCAGCGCTGCATCAGCTTGGCCAGGCGGGAAGGGCAGCCCTCGGGCTGTGGGAGCTTTGTCTTTCCCGACTGCAGACCTGGCAAGAAAGCAGAGTCCAAAGGGCCTTCGGGAGGAGGCACGATCCTCTCCGCAGGGTGCCAGGACAGCATCTCTCCACCTGCGCTGGAACAGCCTCCCCAGCCAGACCAGCACCGTGGGAAAAAGGAGGACATGGCCCAGTGTGGAGGACTGGGATATTTCCCCCCAAAACAGAGCGTTAGCTCTTAAACTGCTACACCCAGCCTGGCTGCCGCAGCCACCACAACAAAAGGAAGTACTTACAGTGCTAGGGACAGCACAAGGCACTCCACATACCTGCTAGGACCTCATCATCTGCCATGGGGGTGTAAGGCATCTCTCCGTGCGTGAAGACCTCCCACATGAGCACCCCAAAGGACCAGACATCTGACTTAGTGGAGAACTCATCCTCCAGCACAGCTTCAGGCGGCATCCAGCGCAGTGGGATCCAGGCTTGGCGGAAGTGGTAGTACTCGCTGCAGGCAGGACAGGCAGGCAATGAGACTTGTGCCATCCCATCCCCTCCCAGACCCCTGCCGGGCTGCCAGCTGACCTGTTGTACACATCCTTGCTGAGGCTCAGGGATGAGACCTTGACTTGCCGCTGGGCACTGACCAGGCAGTTCCTGGCTGCCAAGTCCCGGTGCACGAATCTGCCATTGGAGAGATGCTCCATACCCAGGGCCACCTGTGTGCAGAGAGACACCTGACCCCAGAGAGATGTCAGCACTGGCTGCTCTACTCAAGGTCTGCAGCCCCACAGCAGTTCCAAAGCTGCATTATCACCTTATGTTTAGTTGTGAGGGGCTGGGGCTTCAGAGACTCATCTTTGCTCTTGGAGATCCTCAGGAACTGCTTCAGGTCCCCCTGGGAGACAGAAAGCAAAGCTCAGAGGCAGCACCTCTTCATGCTGCCAGTCCCTCTTCATGCTGCCAGCCACATCAGTCCCTGCAATGCCCAGATGTGGCAAGCCCACAGATCCTCATCTCCTGGGCCACAATCCCCACCTGCCCTCCCAATCCCTGCCCTGTAGGGCAAGCCTCTGGTCACCTCTGGTCCTCAAATGGCTGAGATCAGAGTGAGCATGCCTGATGTTTCCAAGAGGTTTTTCATGCCTCAGGATTTCTCTCCCACGAACTCCAAGCTCTCAGTAACAGCCCTTAGCACTCACAGCCATTCTCTGTAGCACAGAGTCCCACAACCTAACTTAGCTGATTCAGCTGAGTGGTGGTCTTAGGCTGATGGTTGGACTTGCTCTTAGAGGTCTTTTCCAACCAAAACCACTCTATAGAATGCATTGGGTTGAAAGGGACCCTCAAAGGTCACCTTGTTCAACCTTCCAGTTTATGTCCTGATCATAAACTAGAAATTAGGAGGATGTGGAAGAGGATGAAATCATTTCAGGCCTTACAGGAGACTTTCATTTCCCCTGAGACTCCTCCACATACTGGGAACAGTGCTTATCTCAGGCTGGTCTCCCTACGTCTTGCTTGCCCTGGGTTGGCAGCCTGGACTGTGCTTCTCCTCTCTGTGGGCACTGCTGGGAAGGCCCTTACCAAGTCCACATACTCCAGGACCATGTAGTGTGGCTCTGCCTCACGGCACAGCCCCAGCAGCCGCACCACGTTGGAGTGGTTCAGCTTGCCAAACATCTCTGCCTCTCGCCGGAAGTCCAGCTGCAGCTGCTCATCCCTCGTCTGCAGGCTCTTGACCAGGACCAGTGCTTCCCCCTCACCATCCTCTGCACCTTTTGCCTTAGCCAGGAAAACTTCACCAAACTCCCCCCTGCCTGGAAGCACAGAGCAGTACATAGGAAGACATTAGGACAGTGTATGGATTTCACGGCTCAGTGGCTGCAGGGGCCTCTGTACCCCAACACGTCCACTTTTCCAGCTAGGGTGAGCTAGGCTTTCAGGTACAGGTTCCCTGCTGGAGTGGGGTCAGGGCAGCCCAGCATACCCAGGGTTGTGATTGTCTGCAGGTTGGAACGTGGAAAGTGCATCTTGTCAGTGGTGCTGTGCCGCTTGCTGGCCCCAGAGCTGCTGCCCAGGTTGGTCAAGGCCACTTCTTCCTGGATCTCTGCCGTCATCTGCCCATTCTGCAGCAAAGCACCACCTGTGAGGGAAGCACAAATGGCTTCAGCACCCTGCTAGGCTGTGCAGAGAACATTAGTCCCTTCTGGGGTTGACACTCCCAAGCACCCGCAACTGGCTGCAAGCAGCCAGCTTGATGTCTGCATTCTGGCCTTCACAGTTGTCTCCTCTGAGCTCACATCTGACTCCATCTCCATCAGTCTTGCAGCCTGAAATCAGATGCTGAGCAATGTCTTTGGCCCCAGAGCCAACGAGCCTCATCTGGCCTTGTCCATCCTACGCCACTGAGTCACCCCAAAGGAGCAGCTACATCCAAACTACAACTGACAAAACCCTGCAGGACGGCAGCAGATCAGGTGTGTGAAACAGGCAGAGCAGAAAGGGCCCTGCTCACTGTAACAAAGTCTCTCAATGTTCCCGAGTCATGCCAAACATGTTCTCAAGTCTGATCTGGTACTTGGCTGCTGCAGTCTGACCCTCCTGCTCACTTCCCAGCAAGCCAGCAATGCTCATGTCCTTGGTAATCTTGAATGTGTCAGATCAAATCAGCTTGCAGTTCCCTTTGCTGTCTGGGTTAAGGCAGTGCTAGGAAGCACTGTCCTTGCGATCACCTCCAGCGAGCTTTCTGCTCAGGAACTCCATCAGAGATTTCCCTGGCACAAACAGTAGCCAGTGAACAGGGCAAACCATAGAATGGTTTGGGTTGGAAGGGACCTTTGAGATCATCTAGTTCCAACACCTCTGCCACGAGCAGGGGCATCTTCCACTACACCAGGTTGCTCAAGACCTTGAGCACCTCCAGGAAGGGAGCATCCACAACCTCCCTAGACAATCCCAGGGGGGACAAAGCATTATTGCCTTAAAAAAGTAGAGAACCCTACAGGCAGCTTGCACGGGAAAGCCATAAAGAGAGCCAACCTTGACTTTGAATACATTTACTGCTTGGATCAAGCTTACCACCAGGAAGAGGCACTTTCCATAAGCTAAAGGCAGGAGTTGGAAGGTAAAGTGGGGCAGAGCACCAAGCTAAGGTGGCTGGCACATGTGCAGCATCACCCTGCACTACTCTGTGCATGCTCCCATTTCAGCTAGTTCAGGAGAAAGCATTAAGAAATCATCTGCCCATGCAAAATGATTGAATCACAAAAGTGACACTTGACCCAGCCTGAATCATAAAACTGTGACCTTTGAGATCATCCAGTCCAGCTGCTCATCAAGAGCTCACCATACCACCACTCCTGCTAAGCCACTACCACTAAACCATGTCCCTCAGCACCAGATCCACACATCTTTTAAATAACCTCCTTGGGCAGCCTGTTCCAATGCCTGAGAAACCTTCCTGGGAAGAAATTCTTCCTAATATCCAACCTGAACCTCTCCTGGCACAACCTGAGGCTGTTTCCTCTTGTCCTGTCTCTTGCTGCATGTCAGAAGAGACCAACCCCAACCTGGCTCCAGCTTTCTTTGAGATAGTTGTAAACACATTTGTTTGATAGGTGTCCAGGAAGGATAAGTAGAGTGACAGGGACAGAGAGAGGGAAAGGCATAGGGATAGGATTAGTAAGAGGTATAGGATAAGGACAGGGATAGGGGTGAGGAATGGGACAGAGACAGGCATAGGTATAAAGATAGGGATAGGGTGTGGCCTCGTTCCACACTCCTTTCAGGTAGTTGTAGTCTTCTCTCAGCCTCCTCTTCTCCAGACTAAACAACCCCAGTTTCCTCAGCTGCTCCTCATAAGACCTGTGATTAAAGCCCCTCACCAGCTTAGCTGCTCATCCAGCAGGAACCCCACTGGCCCTACTCTCCACCAAGAGGTGCTGTCTCCAGCTCACTCTGAGCAGCCCTGGCCATGCACACAAGGACAGCAGCTTTGTCACTTGTTGGCTTGGAGGTGTGAAGACTGAGACATGTTGCCTTAAGAATCATGGCTACTGACAGCTGTCCTCTCTCACATGCCAGAGTAACATTTGCAGAAGACCATAGTGAAAAAGCAGTATCTACCCCACAAATCAAAGCGTGATTCTACTTCTGCTTTCCCTGGTTTTAAGCTAATTATTAGCAAGCCTGTTTGACCCTGCACTGTCTGCACTCGTGACTGATAGTGTCTCAAGACTAAGAAGCTTGAAGCCAAGAGGATAACACAAGACAACCACTGCACTTGTGCCAAGAAAATACCAAAGGCTGCAAAACTTTAAGTATGCTGACACTGAGAGACGGCACCAGCAGGCAGCAGTGACAGACACATTTGAATGCAGACATCTCCATGTTTCACAGAGCTCTGATAAAACAGTTGGGAACTAAAGGACTCCAAAAATGATCAGGAAGTTGAGTTTAAGCATACTGCAGATCAGAGGAGAACCAAGCAGAGAGGAGCGGCATGCTTTGTCCAACTGCCTGCAACACCAGAGTATCTCCTGGAGAAAGAATCATAGAATTGTTTCAGTTGGAAAAGACCTCCAGGATCATTGAGTCCAACCATCAATCCAAGACCACCATGGCCACTAAACCATGTTCCACAGTGCCATGTTCACACATTTCTTGAACACCTCCAGGTATGGCGACTTCACCACCTCCCTGGGCAGCCTGTTCCAATGCCTGACCAAGAGCCACAGCCATGCTGCCCTGGAGAAGTTAGCACATGCCAACACAGAAATCAAACGCTCCCCTCAGTCCCCACAGCTGTTAATTTCTCCAAATGCTATTTCTGTATTCACCCCAAAAAAAGCAGAAGAGTTGCAAAGAGGGACATTGTGAGCAGACACCCTTGGTACAGACGACATGGCACACGAGGGACATGACCTCAGAAGGTGATGGACTTGTTAGGAGTGCATAGATCCATAGGAAGCACCCACTGCAAATCCATAGGAAGGTCAAACCTCTCTGGATCCTGAGGCCACTGGAAAAATCAGCCACCCAGGGGGTACTTGTCACTTGAGGCTGAGATACTTCAGGTCACACAGTTAAAGCAGGACCACATCAAAAGGAGGAAAACGAGCCAGATCTTGGAAGACCATGGTGAAGGAAGTGACTCCACTGGAGCTGACAGCAAGCACAAATCAGTTCTCCAGAAAGGCTATGAAAGCACCAAAGAGGAGTGCAGACATCTGGGCAGCAGGGTCTGCTTGCAGAAGGCAGGCTGCATCTGGCAGCTAAACTGGCTCCAAATGAAGGGGATGAGAAGAGGCAAATTCTGGCAGAATAAAAATGTCATAAAGAAAGACCAAAATAAAAATCTGAGATCATCTCAAAAAGGATAAACCAAGTCCTTTCCCAGGAACAGGATGATATCCAGAGCCTGTTGGCACAGGTGAGATGTCTGCAACTTGTCCAAGGGAAGAGCTCACAGTGGCAGCAGCAGTAGAGCACGAAGCTGCAGAGATCCTCCCTCATCCCTACTCCCAGGATGTTCCCCACAGTCAGACTTCTCTTATGGAGGTGTAGCTCCCTTCAAAGTACCAGT
Organism: Semnornis frantzii; assembly: GCA_013399775.1. Classification (NCBI taxonomy): domain Eukaryota; kingdom Metazoa; phylum Chordata; class Aves; order Piciformes; family Ramphastidae; genus Semnornis; species Semnornis frantzii. The sequence goes on along the minus strand of VWYK01006661.1, from coordinate 81,182 downwards.
GCAAGGGGAAGAACAGGAGACAAAGCCAGCAGTGATGTTTTGCCAGGACCTCATAGCAAACTCCACAGGATCAAGACGTGCTGTGTGCTGGAGAAGTGGGAGAAGGAAGCATGACACCTGCATGATGCAGAAGAGGAGATGTAGGCAATTTTAAGGGCAGCAAACTCAACTGCACCCCATCACTCACAAATCCTTGCTGGTATGAGTGGTGCAAGGACAAGCATGGCATCAGGAGAAAGAGCTTTAACAGCTTTTGGAAATGAATGCCCCTGAGATCTCTTGGATTCTCTGAAGGAGCCATGCACAACAGATACCCAGCTTAGTCTGTTTGGAGAGTCTCATGGGAAGAGCTGTTAAAAAACAGCTCAGCTGCCACAGGACAGGAGGGAAAATCCTCCCATGGACACACAGAAAGTAGGAACCAGGGTAGTACAATGTGCTGCCAGCATGGAAAACATGCTGCTGGCAGCTGTCTGCCGAAGCCACCAGCTCAGCTAGCACCAAAAGTACAAATAGTTGTGGCCAGCTGCAGAGGGCAGCTGTGTGCAGGGAGAGATTAGGTCATGGTTGGTCTTTTCCGACCAGGCAATTCTATGATTCTGTGACTCTGGGAAATGGAGGTGAGGCCAGAGGTAGATAGAACATGAGGCCTGGGAAAAGCAACCCTGACTCTCTCCAGAGCAAGCTCTGTGGACAAGAAACTGAAGCCAGTGGCACAGCTGGAAGCAGGACACAACATAGATGTGTTGCTCTGGATATATTGTGCCTGGTCTCAGGCTCCCCATCTCAGAAAGGTGATGGTGCAACCAGAGAAGGCCTCTGTGTTCCAGAGCACAGGTAATAGCTGATGAGCTTGAGAAGCAAACAGAGAGCTTCTACATACCATTTTATGCTCTGGAAGTCCTTGTTAGAGGATGCTGCAGGTGCTCAAAGCTCATGAGAGCTTTCAAGATTACGGGGTGAGTTGACAGCAAGAGTTCAGGGTTGTTCAGTGAAAAGTCTTCCCCTCCAGCACTAGGAGGTGCTGAACCGGGATCTGAACAGTCCAGCAGAGCACTACTGCTTCATCACATTGCAACAGGGATCCCCCTGCTCCTCCTGGCACAGAGTGTATGTGATGCTATGTATGAAGGCTGCAGAGTAGAATTGATACAAAACTCAGCACACAGAGATGGCCATGATGTGGGGCTGGGATGCAGGTTTCACGTGAGCTTACTTATTTCACAGAATCCATTGGGTTTGAAGGGACGCTCGAAGGTCACCTTGTCCAATTTCCCTGCCGTGAGCAGAAACACCTTTAACTAGATCAGATTGCTCAGGCACCCATCAAGTTTGGCCTTGAATGTCGTTAGGGGTGGGGCCTCCACCACATCTCTGGGCAACCTGCTCCAGGATTTCACTATCCTCATTGTGAAGAACTTCCTGATGTCCAACCTAAATCTCCCCTGCTCCAGTTTCAAATCACTGCCTCTCATCCTATCACCACAGGTCCTTCTAAACAGTCCCTCCTCAGCTTTCCTGTAAGTCCCCTTCAGATATTGAAACACAGCTATAAGGTCTCTTGGAGCCTTCTCTTCTCCAGGCTGAACAACCCCAATTCTCAGCCTGTTCTCCTTACAGGAGAGGAGCTCCAGCTCTCTGATCATCTTTCTGGCTCTCCTCTGGACTTGCTCCAGTAGGCCCATATCCTTCCTTTGAACACACTACCCCAGGTAAGGTCTTGCCAGAACAGAAGGGCAGAATCACCTGTCTCTGTCTCCCAACCATGCTCTTAATACAGCCCAAGATGCCATTTGCCTTCTGGGTTGCAAGTGCATGCTGCTGGTTCATGTCCAGCTTCTCACCCACCAGTACCCCAAGTCCTTTTCTGCAGGGCTGCTCTCAATCTCATCATCCCCCAGCCTGTACTGATATTAAGGATTGCCCTGACCTAGGATTTCTCATCAGGCAGCAGGTCTTTACCACCACCCATAGCCAAAGACAAGACCAAGAGACTCCTAGGGTAGAGGTCAGTTTCCTGGCAGCTCCTTGCTCCACAGCCCGTCCGGCTCAGGGCTAAGGGGCTGGAAGTGACGCTCCCACCCCAAGAAGTGGCAGCCTCACCATTCAGACACTCCATTTCAGGCTCCTCGCCCTCTGGGTGCTTCTTCAGCCTCTTGGCTTTTCTTCGTTTCTTACAGTAGAACATCAGTCCCAGCACAATGATGATGTAGGCAACAGCTGCCCCTACTGAAAGCCCAATGGTCTGGATCATCTTGTAGGGTGTGTGGCTGCCTGGTCCCTCATCCTCTTCAGCTGCTGGCTTGTCTGTGGGGCAAAAAGCACAAGGGTCCAGAGGGATTCCCCAGATCCTGTCCAGGAACGTGCTAAAAGAATGAGAAAATCCACCTCCTTCCCCGCTGCTGTGGCCATCTCCTCACCCATCCACAGAATGCAGGGCACAGCCCACAGCACACTGTGCTGCACCCCAATAGAGATCACAGAATGGCAGGAGTCAGAAGGGACCTCTGGAGATCACCCAGTCCAACCCCCCTGCCAGATCAGGACCACCTATGTCAGGCTACACAGAAACACAACCAGGAAGGTTTGGAAAGTCTCTGTGGGTGTCCGGCAGGACATGCAGCACCCACCAGCAGGGGCAGAAGCAGAGCCTAGAGCTGGTGGGGACACCACGAGGTCACGTGCCATCCCCTTACCTACGACATATAGGAAGGCCTCGCGGTGCTTGATGTTGCAGCTGTTGCCGGCGATGCAGGTGTACTTCCCAGAGTCCTCGCTGGTGACGTCGTAAATCACCAGGGAGCCATTGGGCATGATCTGAATCCTGCCAACCACACATAGCCCTTTGCAAGTACCAGAGGGCAGAGGCAGGCTTGAGGCACCTGCAGCCCCATCATCCCCAGGATGCCTCAGCTCTACGTCCCCAAGTTATCACAGAATCACAGAATGGTAGGGGTTGGAAGGCACCTCTGAAGATCAGAGAGTTCAACCTGCCTGCCAGAGCAGGGTCACCTCAAGCGGATCACACAGGAACATGTCCAGGCAGGCCTTGGAAGTCTCCAGAGTCAGAGACTCCACCACCTCTCTGGGCAGCCTGTTACAGTGCTCTACTAGTCTAAAGTAAAGAAGTTCCTCCTCATACTTAAATGGAACTTCTTGTGTTCGAGCTTATGCTCATTAACTCGTCCTGTCACTGGGGAGCAGTGAGAAGAGGCTGGCCTTCCTGACACCCACCCTTTAGATATTTGTAAGCATTAATAAGATCCCCCCTCAGCCTCTTCCTCTCCAGGCTAAACAGCCCCAGCCCTCTCAGCTTTTCCTCACAGAAGATGTTCCAGTCCCCTCAGCATCTCAGTGGCCCTGCACTGGACTCTCTCCAGCCTCTCTTGAGCTGGGGTGCTCAGCTGGGTTGTCTTCAACCTCAGGCTGTACAGTGCTCAAGAATAAATAACTGTTGCCCAACTGCAGCTTAGCAGAAAGAATAACCTTGAAGCCAAGAAGGTCCAGGCTCTGGGACATGGAAACAACTGACTGTGTGCCTCCCAGGCTGGGAACCCAAGACCACACCATCAGCACCCTCATGTTGGGTAGGTGCGGGGAGCACCATGCTGTGCCATGCTTCAGTTTGGAATGGAGGCTGTGTACCTGGGCAGGAGCTTGCCAGGATCCAAGAGCTTATCCTTCCCTTTCCATTGGATGTGCGGCACAGGGTCTCCCTCTGCCTGGCACTGGAACATGGCTGTGTGCCCCTGGTACACTGTCATGGGCTCCGGCTCTAGCTTGAAGCTGACGTAAACTGAAGGTAGAGAGCCCAACAAGAATGCTGTCGGTTCCTGGGAATGGTGTTGAGCTCCCACAAGGCAGCAGGGCCAGCACTGGCACACGCCCTCTTGGGTGGTATGTAAAGCACTGACAAACCAAGACACCCAAGTGCCATGGAGCAGACTCAGGGTCAGGCTAGACAGATGGCAGCTGGGTGTCGCCCAGGCAAGCACACTGCTAGCAGGACATGCCCCTGTCTGCTGTAGGGCACTCACCTGCTACCACAAGCTGCACGGTGGCACGGATCTCGCCTTGTGGGTTGTTGGAGGCAATGCAGGTGTAGTTCCCTGAGTCACTCCTGCTCACCTTGTGGAAGGACAAGATGCCAGCATTGTGGCTGACATGGGATGGCAGGCTGCTCCCATCTGAAGGATGCAAGGAAAGGGATCATATACACAACCGTAAAGAATGGTTTGTGTTGGAAAGGACTTTAAAGATCATCTAGTTCCAAGCCCCCTGCCATGGGGCTTGCAGTAGACCAGGTTGCTAAAGGACATGCCCAACCTGGCCTTGAACGCTTCCAGGGAGAAAGCATCCACAACCCCCCTGGGCAACCTGTTCCAGTGACTCACCACCCTCACTGGAAAGAATTTCTTCCTAATATCCAGTCTGAATCTCCCCTCTTCCAGCTCAAAGCCATTCCATCTCATCCTATCGCTACAAGCCCTTGTAAAAAGTCCTTTCACATCTTTCTTGTATGCCTCCTTCTGGTACTGGAAGACTGCTACAAGGTCTCCCCAGAGACTCCTCCAGTCCCAACTCTTGCAGCCTGTCCCCACAGGGGAGGTGCTCCAGCCTTCTGATCGCTATGCATGAAGCACTGTGCTCCATGTAGGCGTCCCAGGCAGTTTCAGCACCGCTGCTTTGCCCATGTTGAAGATGAGCCAACACAAAGTTCCTGGGACCCCAGATCAGAAACAAGGCCTATCACATCTAGGTCCCCCTTACCTGTTTTAGTCCACTGGATGGTGGGTTTTTCCCGGCCAGTGGCTGAGCAGGACACTGTCACCTCCTTATCAAACTCCATGCACTGTAGCGGCTGGGGTGGTGGAGTGAACTTCAGATTCTCTGCAAAGGGACAAAAATGTGCTGTCAGATTCCCACAGCTGTGGCTGGCACCAGAGCTGAGGCAGGGGGATGGATCCGTGCCCACATCCTGCCAGGCAGAAGAGAAAGCCGTGAGGAGAGGACGCGCGGTGCCGGTCAGCGTACCCAGGACATGCACCCGCGCGTATCCCTCGATGCTGCCCGCAGGCGTGCTGCTGACACACTTGTACAGGGTCCCGTCGTACACCTCCACGTTGTTGATGCGCAGTGTCCCGTTCGCAGAGATCTCAAACCTTGAGTCCTGCCCAGAGGGAGGGACAAAAAAAAGCACTGTCACCAGCCTTGCCTGCAGACCTTGCTTGTGGCACGCCTGATGCTCCACAAGCCCACATCACACCTTGGACAGACACGGCCCTGCTCGGACCCACGGGGAAGACTGAGACAAGCTGCAGTAACATCTCGCTTGTCACTGCCCTGCAAGCACAGGACCGGCTGCCAGCCGAGTGGCTAAAGACAAGCCAGTTGTGCACGCATACACTGGTAGGATGGAGATGGTGCCAGGGACATGGCCAGAGTGGGGGTGACAGTGATGCTGGGCCTGGGAGCAACGTGGGAAGCAGCAGCAGCAGAGGAATGAGCCAAGCAGGTGCCTGGCAGAATTGCCCATGAGTGGCAGGGCTTGCCCCATCGCCTCACCTCAGAGATGGAAACACCATTGCGGTACCAGGTGACGGTGGGTTTCAGGGAGGCCTTGCTGAGGCAGTGTAGGTATCCTGGCTTGCTCTCCTCCAGCTGGCTGTCCTTGGGCATTTCCACCCACTTGGGCACCGCTGGGCACAGAAGCAAGGGATTATGTAGGGTTGCTCACCAGCCCTCTGGCCAGCACCAGGGCATCCTGGACAGGCAGTGTACAGCCAGCCAAGGGGCCCTGCAGCCCAGCCATGAGATGTGCCTCTCTATCAGTGAGGTGATGCACATCCCAACCGTCCCTCGTCCAGCCCCACTGTCTCCTCCCAGCCCTTCTCAGAAAGCTGCCTACTAGCCACAATGATGTTCAGCTCCTGTTTCTTCTCTCCGGCCTTGTTGGCAGCATGGCACGTGTAGGTCCCTGCATCTGTCTCGGTGATACTGGTGAAAACGAGTTGTTCTGCCTCTTGGTACACCCTGCCAGTAGTGGGAACTCGTTCCTGGTTTCTCTCCCACCAGACCTGAGGCGTAGGTATGCCCCGTGGGGCAGTGCAGGCCACTCGGTGCCCTTGGTTCGCCGTCAACACTTTCGGGGTGAAGGGTGCCATTTCTTCTATCTCTAAGAGATGCAATAGACAGCAGGGCTCAAACAGGGCAAGAAAGTGTAGCCAACCCACCAGCAGTACCATCTCCACAGAAGGTACCAGCTGAGGGAAGGCCTGCATGAGCTGTATTTGCTCCACTCCTCCAGGCAGCAAAGACAAGTCATTTCACAGATGAACCGAGTACTGATCCACTGCTGTGCTGTCCCGCAGCTCCAGAGTGACACTGCACCTCTAGACCCGTTGCCCACCCTGCCATCAGCCCCAGTATCTCACCTGCCAACTTCAGAGTCGCCTTCAGCACAAGAGCTTTCCCCCTCTGCCCATGGCCAACGCACTTATAGACACCGGTGCTGCGAGCCCTCACCTGGGTGATCAGCAGGGAACCATTGGCAAAGATGGTGGTCCTGGGCACATGGGGAGAGGCAGGGCTCAGTGGGCATCTCTGCAGGACACAGACCAGAGACACAGCCCTGTGATGTCCTACATGAGCCCTTGGAACCAAGAGGGAGATTTTGTGCCAAGTCAAATCTTCCCAGTGCAGGGGGAGCAGCACATATAAACCAGGAGATGGTGGGACAAGTGCTGCATGGACAAAATGACCTAAGAGAAGTCTCTTTCTTGGAGAAGAGCTGACTTTCAAAGAAGACACAGCACCATAATTGGGCCAGCTTTGAAAGTTTGCATAGCCAAGAAAGGAGATAGGGAGATCAGGTGGCACCTGGGAACTGCCAGGGCACTGGGCATCTGGCACCCAGATAGCATCACTTGCCTTGCACAGTCTGGCTGAGAGGCATCCCAGGCTCCAGGACCACTGTCCACAGACAGCCTGAACTGGGAGATGTCCCCAGCTCTGGGGCTTAGAAATATTCCTGGCTCTAGGGATCACCATGAAGTGGCATCTGAAGGTGCAAGACAGCCATAAGCTGGCCCAGACACTGGGGACTGGGAGATATCCCTGAGTCTGTGGATCACCACCTGTGGGCATCCTGTACTGATACATGTCCCTGAATCTGGGAATTGTCCCAAGTGGGTGTCTGGGGTTTGAGCTGTCCCTGGCTCCACAAAATCACCACACATACACATCTGGGGCTGGGAGACATCCCCAACTCTAGGAATCATCATTCGTGGGTATTCAGGACTGACAGCCCCATAGGACTCAAGGACAAACTGCTTGCTGAGTGCTGTACAGATACAGGTCATGCACAAGCACCAAGACCTTCCTAAACCCAAGCCAGCCAAGCTCAGAAACCAATCCCAAAGGCCAGTTTGATGTTGCATGCTTGCCCTTGTGCACAGACAGGGTTTGGCCTCTGTCTGTTGCTCCTGGAACATGATGCCCTCTTTCCTCCCAGCCCTGCCCACATCACTGGGGTCCCTATTACTTGGATTTGTTGGTGATGGGGCTGTCTTCAAAGAGCCACTCCTGTGTTGGGGGAGGCACAGCTGCAAACTGGCAGTCAAACATGGCCTCTTCATTCTTGGTCACGATGAGGTCCTGTGGGATGATCACTGCCTGAGGAAAGCTCTCATCTGCAATGGCAGAGACCACAGGAGGTTGAGAAAATCAGAGTGGCCTGTGGCGTCTCTTCACCAGTCCTCTGGGTGAAACTCAGAAAATAGCTGGGGCATCTTGCAAGCACACTGTAGGCCTGAAGGAGGCATGCATGCCAGCATGGCTTCAGTTATGCAGTCAGAGCCCCAGACTGCATGGCGTGGCTGCTCTGGGGATGGCTCTTTCTGCTTTCAGCAACACCCTGGGCACACTGGGTACCTAGCAAACACATCAAACCCATCACCGGACTGAAAATTCCCTTACCCAATTCCAAACACCTAAGGTCAACATCTCAGGCCCTCCATGGGCCTTACATCCAAAGGCCAATGGGATGTTTCACCCATGTTGGTACAACAGTGGCACTGGTATTAGCAAAACCAGCAGCACCTACAGCTTCCAGGGTCCAAATCTTGTTGCAGTAAGGGTACCCTGATGCACCAGTACCAGAGATGACAGCATAGACCTGCTCCAGAAAGATGCAGGAGAAATCTGATCCCTGTAGACAGGGTAAGGTTTGAACCCAGCCAAGTGTGTCAAGCTTATCTCTGGCCACAGGCTTTGTACAGAGAAAGTCCTACCAGCCTGACATTTTTGGGCTCCTCACTAAAAGAAAGACACTGAGGTGCTGGAGTGTGTCCAGAGAAGGACAACATCTCTGGTGAAAGGTCTGGAGAACAGGTCTGGTGAGGAGTGGCTGTGGGAAGTGGTCTGTTTAGTCTAGAGAAGAGGATGCTGAAAGGAGACCTCAATTGCACTCTACAACTCCCTGAAAGGAGGATGGAGTGAGGTGGGGGTTGGTCTCTTCTCCCTAGTATCAGGTGACAGAATGAGAGGAAATGCCCTGAAATTGTGCCCCGGGAAGTTTAGGTTGGATATGAGGAATTTTTTTTTTCCTCCAAGATTGGTCAGGCATTGGAACAGGCTGCCCAGGGAGGTGGTGGAGTCAACATCCCTGGAGGTGTTCAAGAAACGTGAGGACACAGCAGTTTGAGACATGGTTTAGTGGCCATGGTGGCGTTAGGTTGATGGTCGGACTTGATGACCTTTTCCAACCAAAACAATCTGTGACTGCCCTGCAGCAGAGAGGAGGCTGCTAGCAGAGCAGTGAAGCAGCAGAGCTGCCAGGCCCGGGCAGCGAGGAGAACTCACCGATGATGTTCAGCGTGAAGTTGTTGTGGCTGCAGATGAAGCCGGCAGCGTTGCGGGCACAGCAGGCGTAGAGGCCGTTGTCGTCGGGCCCGGCGCTCGGCAGCGTCAGCGTCCGCTCCTTGTTGCTGACAGAGTAGCTGCTGCGGCTGTCGGGGAGGGTGGCGCCGTCCCGAAACCACTGCCACGTGGGGCTGCAAGACAGCAGCGACAGCGTGACCAGAGGCGGGGCAGCAGCTGGGCTCCCCAGAGAGCATGTGTGCAGAGGAGACAGCCCAGAGATGGCCCTTCTGCCCGGCTCTCCATCCCCGCCGCCACCCCGGCACAGACACCAAGCTATGAGACATGCAGCCAAGTGGACGGGACATGACTGGAAAGCAACGGAGAGTGACTGCAGCACACCAAGCAGCTCAGCGACCGGACTGTGACAGTCTGTCCTTACTGTGCTCCTCGCTACACGGCCCTGAAGAAGCCATTTGCCTTCTCCCCCGGCGGTCAGCCACAGGCTCAATCCTGCCCTTCACCTTCCCTAGACTCTACTGAATCCTCGCAGGAGAGAGGAGAGACAGAGAGAAAGGGGAAGAGCACCCAGCAAAAGGTGCAGGGGGGACCCCTGGCAGGGTCCACTCTGCAGGAGGCAACCCTTACCGTGGGTGGCCGTCGATATGACACCGCAACACCACTGTGGAGGAGGGCTGGATCTCAGCGACGCTGGCCGGCTGCTTCAGCACCACATTGCCTGTCTCAATCCCTGTGGGATCAAAGAATATCAACACAGCTGGCTCTCCAAACCCACAGATCTCAGGCAGATGCTGGCTGAGGAATAACTGGTATGCTGAGAGACACATAAGCCTTCAAGCCAGCATGGAGTAAAGGGACATCCGCTCTGCAAATGTCCTATTTTGCCTCGCGTAGTTGTTTCCTGAGGGACGAAAGGGGCTCTGAAAAGATTTGCATTGCTCAGGACACTCAGTGAAGTAACATCCCCATTTCATATATAAAAGCACAGAAGGCAGCAGGAGAAAAGGTCTCTGACAGCTTTGGAGTCATCAGAAGATACGAGTGGCCTATAGGGCACGAAAAGCATAGCAGTTGTAGCAGAATCCTACTTGCACAGTTCATACCATCCAATCCCTGCCTAATGACACCCCCCCACCCTACTCATCAACAGGCAGCCGAGTCAAACTGTTTCCAGTCTCAAGCCCTCTGATGAGAGTGCCTACCCCCGCCCAGGGTGGGCAGCACCCAGCCACGGCGCACGCCTCCTGCCCTCGCCCCACACTCACACTTGATGTTGAAGGATGCGTTGGCCGTGCGGCTCTCCTCCCCGGTCAGCAAGTTCCTCGCCACGCACTGGAAGTTGCCTGCGTCCCGGTGCCGATCCACGGCGGCGAACTGTAGGTTGCTGCCCTCCTTGAAGCGCTGCTCCGTGTCCTGAATGGGGAGCCCGTTCTGCAGCCACTCGAACTCTACGCCCGCTGGCTCCTTCACCTCGCAGCGGAGGATGGCGCTGCGGCCGTGCAGGGCGTCCTGGGAATACGGCTCCTTGGTGAAGATGCCCGTGGCCTGAGCACCCACAGCTGCGAGGCACGGAAAGGAGAGCACGATTAGAGCACGGGCTGTTCTCAAGGGTCTCCTCCTAACAGCCCAGAGCATTGTGCTAGCAGAAACACGGCCCAAAGCACACCTGCCAAAACGGATCCCCCATGGGGGAGTTTAGACAGATCTCAGACTCCAGCAGAATCACTTTAAGGCTGTCTCTCCAGCACTCACTAGTACAGGGCTGCCTGACCTTGTTAAAAGCCAAGGAGAGCCCTCTGCTCCCTGGACTGCCAGGAGGCTGCTCCTGTGACCCACTGCTGGCTGCTGCACTTCCAGCCTGCAGAGATGTGTCTTGAAGTGTAGGAGCCAGGAAGTCAGCCACTTGACTAACACTAGAGAGCAAGCAGATTGCTGGGATGTGTGTCTGAGGTGTTCTTGTCCTATTGTCTGGAATATGACCTACGTCCAGCTATGCATTAAGATTGCCCCACGTAAGAAACAAACACAGACTGCTTCTAGGCTTTCTTCAAACTTTCTCTCCTTCGGACCATAGAATGATTTGGGTTGGAAGGGACCTTAAACATCATCCTTGCCATGGGCAGTGAGACCTTCCACTAGACCAGGCTGCTCAAGATCCTGTCCAGCCTGGCCTTGAACACCTCCAGGGAAGGGCCATCCACAATCTCCCTGGGCAACCTGTTCTAGTGTCTCAGCACCCTCACTGGAAAGAATTTCTTCTAATATCCAATCTAAATCTCCTCCCTTCCAGCTTAACGCCATTCCCTGTCACCCTGTCCCCAGTTTTCTTGTGGGCCCCCTTCAGGTACTGGAAGTTCACTATAAGGTCTCCTCAGAGCCTTCTCTTCTCCAGGCTGAACAACCCCGACTCTTGCAGCAACCACAGGGGACACCTACCAGCCCTTCGATCATCTTCGTGGCCCTGCACTGGACCAACTCCAATAGGGCATGCTTCCCTGTCACCTCCACATCCTCAGAAACTACCAAGAAGAAAACCAAACCAACGAGGCCTGAAAGAAGGATTGCCTATGGGAATAGATGCAGCGGCTTGCTTGAGCGCAGCACAAGAGGATGCAGCAGTGACATCTCAAGCTTCTGATAAGAACTCAAACCACTTGTAAACAGGAGGGGAAACAAGACATTGGAAAGATTTAGCCCAGGGTCTGATAGTAGACATGGGATGCTTCTGGAAGGCTGGATGCATCTCTCTGCAGTGGCAAAAACACTGAAGCATCCTTCTCCAAGCACTAATCCCCACCCAAGAGGGAGATGGAGTAGCCTGGGTTTCCCCGGGCATTGCCTGACATAGCTGCTGAGGGGACCTAGCATGTTCCTAAGCCTGGCTGCTGCCTCACTGCAGTCATCCATGCACATACTCTGCTCCAGTTACCAGTTACCTGTAGAAAAGAAAGCAGACAAAGGGCAATTCAAGCACACGTCCATTGCCGTTGGACTCTGTTCCCAGCACTGTGCTTGGTAGGGAAATGGGCCAAGCCAGGCAGATTTCAAGCACCTTAGAAACCACCAGTCATGAAGGTGAACAAGAAAGTGGCCAAAATGGTGCCTTCCCACTACTGCAAGTAAAATGGCACCAGAAAGTGGTTGCCTGGAGGAGTTACACAAACAAGATCCAAGCCCAGCTGAAAGACAGTTCACAGAATTACACAGAATGCCAGGTTGGAAGAGATCCCAAGGATCTTCTGGTCCAAACTTTCTAGGTGATAGTACGGTTGAAATGAGATGGTCCAGCACCCTGTCAAGCTGAGTCTTGAAGCTGTCCAATGCAGGGGAATCTACCACTTGGCAGATGATTCCAGTATCTAACTATTCTGATGTTGAAACAAACTTGTGGAGTCCAATTGGAATCTCTCAAGGTGTAACCTGTACCTGTTACCTCTTGTGTTTCCCATGGGACTTCTTGTAAGAAGGAGCCTCCACTTTCTTGGTAGCCACCCTTTGGTAATAGGGTCTCCCTTAAGCTTTTTCTTCTCAAGGCTGAATGAACCCAGTTCTCTCAGCCTTTCTTCTCTCAATGTCTTTTCTTTAGTCATTAAGGTCTCTTCCAACCCAAACCATTCTGTCTGTGATTTTGTTTCAAGAGCCAGCAAGCCCAATGAACTTTCCATCCCCAGTTAAGCAAAAAAGTAGGAAATACCTATGGTCTGTAACAGCTGTCTCACAAAGATCACAAAATGAGATGAACATATTAAATATACATGTCCCAGGGTAACTCAGTGTGAGGGAATACATCTTCTTACACAGGTACACAGCTACTTCCCTGAACATCAGATCTGTCTCACCAAGAATACTCCACAGGGGTGGCAACCATCAGACCCCATGAAAACACAGCTACACACTCATGAGCAGAACAGTTCCAGAGCCTCAGAAGCTCAGCTCATGATGAAACAGGTTGCTGGGAAAGACAAAGGGGAACAGGACAGTCAAATCCACTCAGGTTTGCATCTACAAGAGCTGTGTCTGTCCTCTTCCACGGATATGCTTCAGGGCAGCACTGCAAGTGTCCATCAATCCACTATCTGTACGGCACAGAGCATGTACAAAGTGACAGTGTGCATTAGAAGAGTCCAGGAAGAAGATGGATGGATCAGTTCTCAAATTCTCTCACGGTCATGCTAGTGCTGGAGCTAGCAATAAACACCTCCCTCTGAAGGTGCAGGCCACTAGGGCATTAAGGCATGGTATTTTAAATTAATGTTAAATTAGGTGCTTCTAGCATTAAATTGTCAGTGTTAGAAGAGCAGCAGGACTTGTTTCCACCCTATCACTGCCGTAACAGCTGCATTTCACACAGTGCTGGTCAGCTGAGAGCTTGGGCACTCTCATCTCATGCATCCTGCTGCCTCAGAATCCCCCATGCCCAGGCTGGAGGACATGATGAAAGCTTGGCACAAGCTCCACACAGGAAGCATGGATTTTACAAGGTGTCAGGAAACACTGGGGTCCAGCTCCCCAGTGGAAAGGGAGGGAACTATTTATGTCCTCATCTTGCGACTCCGGGAAATGGACTATTTCAGCCCTAGAGACAGCACTGTGATGTACATCTCGTGAGCACAAGTGCTAAAGCAAACTGGGATAAAGAAATGTGAAAGTATAATGAGCCAAAAACTTGTGTTTTGTTTTGGCACTGGCATCCAAGGTGTCGTGGACTGGACTGGCTACACGCTGCAAACCACTGTCTCAACCATGCATCGGATTTGAGCTGCAAGGAAAGACTCTTAGCAGCTAGATGTGGTCCAGTCATTTGGGGATGGAAGACAGAGAAGCCCAGAGTTGGTTGGACAAGGCCTTGAGCAACCTGGTCTAGTGGAAGGTGCCACTACCCATGGTGGAAGGGGGCTGGAACTAGGTGATCTTTAATTTAAGGTCCCTTCCAACCCAAACCATTCTGTGATGATACTCTGGGGGCCTGTAGGTACCACTGTAACTTTCCTACACAATTCACTTACCCATCACCCATTACCTTGACAGGAGGATTTTGCACATCAGTTAAAGGTCCTTTGGGTAAACCATCACTGGGTGCTTTGAAGGGTGCTGCATTTCAAATGTGCTTATCTGCTGTGCCAGAAACTTCCCCCAAAAGCTTTCTGTAGCCACAGTTGAAAGGGTTTTAGGGTAGAAACATGCATTGAGGGTTTGACTTCCTTGCAGCCAGGTGTGAATTGTGTCACATACATACAGAATCGTGAAATGGCTTCAGTTAGAAGGGACATTAAGGATCATCTAGTTCTGGTTCCCCTCCCATGGCCAGTGACACCAGGTTGCTCAAAGCCTCATCCAGCTTGGTCTTAAACACTTCAGGGATGAGTTGTCCACAATTCCCCCATGGCAACCTGTTCCAGTGTATCACCACCCTCATAGTAAAGAGTTTCTTAATGTCTAATCTAAATCTACTCTGCTCTAGTTTAAAACCATTGCCCCTTGTCCTGTCACCACATGGTCTTATAAACAGTCCCTCCCCATCTTTCCTGTAGCCCCTCTTCAGGTACTAAAAAGGTGCTCAAAGGTCTCCCCAGAGCCTTCTCTTCTCCAGGCTGAATAGCCTCAACTCCCTCAGCTTGTCCTCACAGGAGAGGTGCTCCAGCCCTCTGATCATGCAGAGAATGGGTGTTTGCCAGTGTACACATTTGAGACTGCTGCTTGGTGTTGGCTTTGTGGGACTGCGGCTGGCCCAGCTGTGTTAGCAGGGGAAAGTTCTGTGCTGGCTTGGGCTCACTAAGCTTACTTCCAACGAACTCAGCATTGCTGACTATTTTGGGGATGGCTCTCACTAAGAAAAGACAAAGAAGCATTTTGCCTTTCCCTAGCAGTTCTGAGTAATGTGGCCCAGCCAAGCTTAGTTGGTGAGACCACAGCAGCAGAAACATGCTCCTTTGAAGGTGTCCAGTCAGACTGAGCAGTGGGCACCTTTGCTCTCTGCACATGCTTTATCATCGGCCAGCTCAGGCAGTTCTGGAAGCTTCCAGTGTCTAAGCCATGTATGATCGTGGCACTGCCACGCTGGTGTCAGGAGGTCCTCTAGCTGGGTAAGTGGAACAAGCAGAGGTGTTTTGTTCTTCCTTCACTACAGTGGGTGATGTCTGTTGGCTGTATACAGGTCTTACGCAAACTCTGGCACAAAGACATCCCACACAGACTCTGCTTGGACAGACTTATTGAGCCTCTGTCTTAAAAGTCCAGATGGGATGGAGGGGATGTGTAAACCCTCCTGACTGCAGCCATTTCCTGGATCAGGTTGGACACTTCCAGAGAGGAGACATCCACAACCTCCCTGGACAACCTGTTCCAGTGTCCCACCACCCTCACTGGAAAGAACTTCTTCCTAATATCCACTCTAAACCTCCCCTCCCCCAGCTTCAATCCATTTCCCCTCATCCTATCACTACAAGCCCTGGTGAAAAGTCCCTCCCCAGCTTTCCTGTAGCCCTCTTCAGGTACTGGAAGGCTGCTCTGAGGTCTTCCAAGAGCCTTCCCTTCTCCATGCTGGACAGCCCCAACTCTCGCAGCCTGTCCCCATAGAGAAGGTGCTCCAGCCCTCTGATCATCTCCATCATCATGCTCACCATAAAGCAGATCATCTGCAGGAAGAGGACAGGCTCCAGCAGGACACAGGAGGTTGGAGAGAAAGAGGAGGCTCAGATCACATCTCAGCTCTGAGAGCATACTTATGGCAAAGATTAGAATGCAACATCCTTCATGAAGAGCTATCTCCCTGCTCAAAACTAATCTCATTTAGGGAGGCAAAAATCAGCTTCCCAGGAAAAACACTCACACCAATACCTGCATTGCCAGCCGCAATTTCTGCCAAGTGTATCTCAACTAACTTTTTGGGCTTGGCCATTGAAGTCTCCTCCAAAGGCCACAGTGGGCCGAGTGTCTGCAGAGCATTTCAGGGTGGCAAATAAAACCAGCAAAGCCACATCCAGGACAGACTGTAAGCAGCTCTATGAAGTTAGTCACTTCTGCCCAAAGCTCTGCGAAGTGAGATTTCAATCCTATGAACTTGGCAGGGAGCAAAGGGCTCTTCGTACCTCCTGCAAAGGAGACCCAACCCCCTCAAGTGCTGTCACAGCATTACTGCAGAGATTTGGCAGCAGACTGCAGCACGGCCTGGGAATGGCTTTGGTTCAGGGTTATTCTCCAGAGCTAGAAAACCAAGAGACATCAGAGATGCTCTTTTCCTAAGACAGAACTGTAAGAAAATACACCAAAAGGATCAGAGGAAGTCATGGCAGAGCTGGCTGCCAGCACTAGGAAGTGGACCTGAAGTTCTGAGGGACTCCACATCCCTGTTCCTACCTGGGCAGCACCAGATGGTACACCCTGGGCACAGAGACATTGTAGGGCTCTTGGGAAAGGAGGTGGCAGCAAACTGCCCAGTTGTGTGCCTCAGCACTCACCTCCTGAGGTTGTGCTGTGCCTGCCATGATGGTAGCCAGGCAACAAACCTCATGGACTGCAGACCCTCATGGGGTGCTAGGCTGTGTACGGATCATAGACACAGTCAGAAATTGTCTCTATGTCAGAAATTGGGGTGGCAGGACTCACTCCCAGTAGATCAGACATTTGTGAGGCTGGTGCTGCAGGCAACCAGAGGGTCTGTGACCCTTGCATAACCTGGCACCCAGACCACTTTCTGTCTGAGAGCACCATGGGTGCTGCCTGGTGAGTCTCTGCCATGGCAGCAAGCTCAAACCTTCATGCTCATCCTTCAGGCCACAAGGGCAGGGGGCAGAGGCCTTGACCCAAGACAAGTTTCCTATCCCTTTCTCAACATGTGCCAGTCCCAGCCTTGCACTTATCTGGGGACACTCCAGTAGCTCAACCCCAGAGTTGCTACTCTGCAGCAACTCCAGTGCTGCAGAGTGACTGTGCATGCTGAGGAGACCAGGCAGCACATCTCCTGCCCTGCCTGACAGGCTGAGTTGCCTACATCTTGAAGCAATCAAAAATTCATTGGTCTCCTTGCCTAACGACATCGCTTGGGAATGCAGCCTTGACCACAAGGCCCCAGCTGCTGTACAGCCCTTAGTCCCTGCTGCCTCTGCAGCCATCTCACTTGTCCACAGTCATGCTGGGGAAGCAACAGGTAAGCTGGCTGGTGGTGGCATCTGCTGCAGCACAGCAGCCCAATGACAGCTGTGGAGGAAAGAAAGCTGGCATAGATCTCAGCAAGTGATACTTGCCATGGCTGCAGAGCTGGAAGCACACTGTAGTGCTCCACATCCTGGCCCCAGGGGAGAACCATGCTCGGTCATCCTGAGCCAGCCACCCATGTCCAGTGCCCAGCTCCTGAGCTTCTCCTCACCAAGCTACCATCTGTACAGGAAGGAAAGGATCCACTTCACTTTGTACCCAAAAGAGCCTAGGTTACCAACCTCTCGAGACACCATAGCTGATGCAAGGATATGAGTAATACCAAAGCTGTTTGCAACCAAACAAGGAATCAAAAGCATGGGAATGGGATGTGGGAAAGGGTTTTGTGCAGCTTTCTCGGTGTGGGGTTTCTGCAGCTTGTAGGCCAGCTCCACACTCCAGCCAGGCCTCAGGAACATTATTCTGCAGACCTGCTTCCAGGGGGCACTTGAGCCAAGTTGATCCTTGGTCAGCTCAGACCAATACCCAAGCTCCTCTAGCGCTCCGCATCTGGAACAGGAGCGTAGAAGAGCTGCGACTCATCTGCACAGCCCGGGACAGCAAAGTCCAGAGTACTCAAACTGCATCCTTCCTCCCCAAAGGGGAATCATTCTCCTTCCTCTTCTCTGCTCTCAGATCTGCCTCAGCTGTGGAGGAGGATAGCCAGCTTACAGGTACCAAACCCCCCCAAAACAACCCCAAGACACAGGTACCAGGATGGAATGAAAGGAGCGAGATGCAAAACCCATCACAGCTAGCTCACCCAAGTTCTTCTGCCAGAGGACATGGCTGGCCAGCATCTGTTCTGGCCTCTCAAAACAGAGAGGACCTCAAATGCTCCTCTTGTGCCAGAACAGGGGAGCTCACAGCTGTCCCAGCCCCACTGTGGAGCTGCCTCTCTGTAAGACTGCACAATTAGCCTGCAAATCTCAGTTCTGAGGTTGGAGCTGCCTGTATTTCCACCACCAGCTCCGCATCTAAGCAGACATAGAATTGGATAACACACAGATAAAAGATTTCTTCCCTGCAAGTTTTGATAGCTAGTAAAGATGATGTGTTCCTCAGGAAGCCACTGCTGCAGCAGCACACAGGTAAGGACTCTGCCCTCTCTGGCTCCCCAACCTTGCAGAGTCTGTCTCAGCACTTTCTACCACGTGAACAACTCTGCATGTGTCAGCTAAGTAAACCTCAGCAAAGCAAGGTGGCAGCAACAGCTTTTTGCCACCTGGGAACCCACAGCTGATGTATCACTCAACCCTATTATATCCACACTATGACCTTTATAGTTCTACCACTGCCATTCTTCAAACCATTGGAAACAAAGCTTCTGCAACCAATCCAACAGCAGAATCACAGAACGTTAGAGGCTGGAAGGGACCTCCAGAGATCACTGAGTCCAATCCTTCTGCCAAAAGCAGGATCACCTAGGATAGTCTGCACAGGAATGCATCCAGGCAGGTTTTGAAAGTCTCCAGATAAGGAGACTCCACAACCTCTCTGGGCAGCCTGTTCAGTGCTTCATCACCCTCACTGTAAAGAAGTTTCTCCTCATGTTGAGGTGAAATCTTCTATCTTCAAGTTCGTTTGTTCAAGTAGTACAGGCTACTTATCTTTGAATAAGAATCACTAGGTGGAAAGGAAGGTTTGGATGAGTGAACATACTCTAGACTCACATCACCCTGTAGCACTTGCTCCTCAGCTCAGAAGACCTGCAACAACACAAGGAAGACACCAGTGGAGCATTGCTTTGAAGCTGCCACTCCGTCCCTCAGTGACACACTGAGTTGCTGCTAAGCCCAAGCAAAACCAATAGCCCAGGCCACAGTTACAAAGACCACCTGGCTCTCTGCAAGTCCAGAAGCAGAGCTAGGGGCCACAAGAAAGGCAGCCCTGTAAGGAAAAGAGCATCAACCCTCAGCAGAAAGGAATGAGGAGCACATATTCAGGTCCCATGTTCCAAAGGAGTTCAACATGAGATGGACATGTTGACAGCCCCAAATACAGGACTGATTTATCACCATGTCCTCTGGGAAAGAGCTTGGGTCACAGCACAAGTCTGGAGTCAAAGGCAACCAGCAGCCTCTGACTCCAGATCACGACCTGTGCTCCATGCCAAGGCCACAAAAGGCACAGTGGGGTATCATATTAGGGTCTGGGTCCTGGACTCCCATGGGTTTCAAGAACATATTCCCAGGAAGCATTATCAAAGAGTTTTTTTCTTTAGAGGCAATGTATTAAACACCATGAATCTGCAGGCAGCAAATTCCATCTGTTGACAAGTCCTCGGGAATGGCTCCAGTGCTGAGGCTTTACTTCTAGCCACTCTTGGATCAAAGAGCAGCAGATTCTGGGCTCAAGCCCTGGCTTGCTTCTGAAGGCTGAGCAATCAGACCACTGGGCAGGAGCATCCCAAGCCTGCTGGTCAGAGGCAGCATTGAGTCCTCAGAGAGAACAAGGCTCCACTCACTGCAGGAAGGTTTAACCCTTCATGTGCTGAGTGTGCACTCCTCGGCACCAGCTTGGCCTGTACAGGCTTGGCAGCAGTTTCTTCAAGAGAGGAACGCTCCAGACATTGAAGTGCTGATAATGCTCAGTACCACATCTCTCACCTGGCAGCCTTCCCTCCCTGCTGCAGCCGGGCACAACCCCACTGTCCCTATGACCTCTGAACCACAGCATCACAGAATGTTAGGGGTTGGAAGTGACCTCTGGAGATTATCTAGTCTGGCCCCCCTGCCAGAGCAGGATAACCTAGAGTAGGTCACACAGGAACACATCCAGACAGATCTTGAAAGTCTTCAGGGGAAGAGACTCCACGACCTCTCTGAGCAGTGCTCTGTCATCCTCGCAGTGAAAAAGTTTCTCCTTATGTTCACATGGAACCTCTTATACTCCAGTTTACACCCACTGCCCCTTGTCCTGTCACTGGACATCATTGAGCAGAGCCTGGCTCCGTCCTCCTGGCACTGCCCTTTGCATTTTTATAACATGAATGAAATCACCTCTCAGTCTGCTCTTCTGCAAGCTAAAGAGACCCAGTTCCCTCAGCCTTTCCTCAAAAGGGGGCCTACAGGAAGGCTGGGGAGGGACTATTTACAAGGTCTTGCAATGACAGGACAAGGGGCAATGGGTTTAAAGTGGCAGAGGGGAGATTTAGACTGGATGTTAGGAGGAAGTTCTTTACAGTGAGGGTGGTGAGACACTGGCACAGGTTGCCCAGGGAGGTTGTGGTTGCTCCCTCCCTGGAGGTATTCAAGGCCAGGTTGGACGAGGCCTTGAGTGACCTGCACTAGTGGGAGGTGTCCCTGTCTATGGCAGGGGGTTGGAACTAGATGGTCCTTGAGGTCCCCTGCAACCTTACCGTTCTATGATTCTGTCTTCCCCATCCACAGTCACCACCCCAAGCTGACAGCAGCAGCTCTTCGCTTACTGCAGTGCTGAGGCTCCTTGCTTCAGTACAAACAGCTGCATCTGCAGAGGAGTGAGACAGCCCTCCCCAGGCCAGGGAAGCCACAAAGAGCTAGATGCAGCAAAACCATTTGCCTGGCCTCTTGTCCTGTGCTCTGTACCATTCACTGGACCATCCAAGCACTTAGTACCTTGATCCCTGCTCCCTCTACCACTGTGACCCAGAGGACACAGGCTGCCACAGAGCAAGTAGTGCAGTCCAGCATCTGCTCTTTGTCCTTGTGAAGCTCTCAGGGAGCACAGGGCCCCATACAGACCTTGCATTCATGGTTCAAGCAAGCCATGTGTTTCCTGGCACAGCTCATTATGAGCATGCTCCTATAAACACAGATTTTTTTGGCATGCCAGGACTGGGAACTGTTAACACATGGGTCAGCTTTTCCTCCCCTCTTGGTCACAAACCCAGAGCCAGTTGGCTCATTTGCACCAGCTGAAGCTGTAGAAGCAGGCAAGGAAAATCATGAATGCTTAGGAACACAATAAACTCCCCCTGCGTTGTAGGTCAGCCCCCATAGCTGCATAAAGCAGCTGCTTGGAGCACACCTGCTCTGCACACAGCCTGCTCCACTGCTTAGCAGAGACTGCAGAAACAGCAGCCAAGCCAAACACCCAGAGAGATTTGCATCTCCAAATCACTTCCAGCCAGCCATGTTCCTCTCTGCAAGAGATCCCAGTTGAGGAAGCCTCTCCGACAGGTAGAGTTGCAATTATACCACTCCCTCCCACCAGGACCAGACAGAAATGGTTTGGTGCAGTCAAAGAGCTCTAAACATGGCAGGCTTGGTCTGACCAAACCCAGGACCCTGAAGGTCTTTGGGCATCCATCACATAAACCTTTTACAACTGCATTGTTTCCCATTCCAGTTAAAGAAAAGTCAAACACCTCTCAGTTTGCATCAAGGAAGAAAATAATTGCTGTCCCCAGCCCATAGATGGGTACAACACAGTACTTCCAAGAAATGCTCATCTTGAGTGACTTTGGCTTCAGGACAGGTTTAGGAGCTCCATGTCCAAGATAAGCACAGGGTGGTTGTATTGGGATGAAGCAAGATGATGAGGAACTTGGGGAAACACTCATCACTTGCCCCTACAGTTGTGCCCCACACTTGGCTGTAAGAAGCCCTGCTCTGAGAGTGAGGGTCTCATAGACTTCACAGAGATGTCATAAAGAGCCATTATGAGAAACAAAGGGGAATCTGGATGGGTTTGGGTGAATCTTGGGGGGTGTCTTTGTCTTTGGATTTGTTAGAATGCATCCAAATAAGGCTCATGAAGATGGTGAAGAGTCTGGAGATCAGGTCTGATGAGGAGCAGCTGAGGGAACTGGGGTTGTTTAGTCTGGAGAAAAAGAGGTTGAGGGGAGACCTTCCGGCTCTCTACAATTCCCTGAGAGGAGGCTGGAGCCTGGTGGTTGTCGGTTTTTTCTCCCAAGGAACAAGCAACATGAGAGGAAATGGCCTCATGTTGCACCAGGGGAGGTTTAGATTGGACATGAGGAAAAATTTCTTCCTCCAGGGAGTTGTCAAGGCCATGCCCAGGCTGCCCAGGGCAGTGGTGGAGTCCCCATCCCTGGAGGGGGGGATTCAAAGCTGTGGAGATGTGGTGCTGAGGGACATAGTTTAGGTGGAATTGATGATGTTGGGTTAGCAGTTGGACTTGATCTTGTAGGGCTTTTCCAACCTAAATGATTCTACAATTCTCTCAATAGGTGGAGTCCCCAGGTGACCACCAAGCCTCTCCCTTTCGCAGCAGTTTGCCGAACTCTCAGAAGACACGATGCCTGCACACCGGTTATCACTGCATAGTCCATGTCTCCAGCTCTTCACTACATGCTCCACAATCACACCAAATCAGCCTGCAGCACAGCCACCAGCATCTCCAAGCAAACTTTCAACTGCAAAGCACCCAGATACGCAACCTTCCAGGTGGGATTTACAGACTGAGAGGAGAAGCAAGCCAGGATTAAAGTAGGCACTGAGACATCACCATCCTGCAACAGCTTGGGGCATCTGCTCATCCCAAAGTACTTCGCTGTTTCACTTGGTTCCCAAATGGAAACTGTAGAACTGGTCCACCCTTTCATAGACTCACAGAATGGTAGGGGGTGGAAAGGACCTCCAAAGATTAGAGTCTAACCCCCATGCTAAAGCAGGATCACATAGGGCAGGTCACACAGCAACACATCCAGATGGGTTTTGAAAGCCTCCAGAGAAAGAAACTCCATGACCTGTTTCAGTGCTCTGCCACTCTCCAGTAAAGAAGTTTTTCCTGATGTTGAGATGGAACCTCCCGTGTTCCAGTTTGTGTCCACTGTGCCTTGTCCTGTCACAGGACACCACTGGAAAGAGACTCCCTCCTCACTTCCATTCCTGTGTGTCAATGCAAGATTACATCTCCCCAGACCCTAGCCACCCTCACAGTCCCCACTGGAAGCTTTATGACATACAGCAGATATAAGGCCCTGTTTGGGAACATCTTGGCAGCTGGCCTGCTGCTGAGTGACAGCTGCTTTGCAATGGGACTGCAGCCTGAACAGGCCTGTAGTGGCTCACAGCACCTCTCCTCTCTTCTCCCTCCATGGAGGGTTGCTTTTAAACACAGGTTCCATGCAACCATTAGCTTCAAACAAAGCTTAAGAATTAAAAGACACAGCCATAACCACTTAGTACAACCCCAATTAGCCTCCCCAGAACTGTTTAGAGACGTTGCAAGCTGTGGGAGGATTTCCTCCCCATACTGTGGTTAGCAGCCTTCTCTGCTCCTCCAGCCCCAAGATCCCATACTTGGGAGTCACAGACTGGTAGGGATTGGAAAGGACCTATGAAGATCATTGAGTCAAATCCCTCTGCCAATTTCTGAGCAGTTATCAGAAGAAACCAGAACAAGGGCGTTGGGCTGTGAGCCCTGTAAATCCAGTGCTGGAGCAGACACAGAGGCAGTGCTCACAGGAACGCGCTGGGGCACAGCTGGCCATGGGAAGAGCTTGGGGCTGCACACGGCTGGGAGGTGGCACAGCCTCCACTGCACACAGCCCCTGTCCCAAAGCAAGAAGGAACTGTTCAGGCAGATGCTGCAGGAGAAAAGAGCAGTATAACAGACACGGAGGTGCTGGAGCACATCCAGGGAAGAGCAGCAGAGCTCGTGAAGGGCCTGGAGAACAGGTCTGGTGAGGAGCAGCTGCAGGGACTGGGGTTGTTTAGTCTGCAGAAAAAGAGGCTGAGGGGAGACCTCATTGCTCTCTACAACTCCCTGGAAGAAGGTTCAAGTATCAGGTCATAGGATTGGAGGAAACGGCCTGAAATTGTGCCAGGGGAGGGTTAGGTTGCGATTAGGAAAAATTCATTCACTGCAAGAGTGGTCAGGCATTGGAACAGGCTGCCAGGGAGGGGGAGTCACTGTCCCTGGAGGTGTTCAAGAAACGTGTGGACATGGCACTGCGGGACGTGGTTTAGTGGCCATGGTGATATTGGGTTGATGTCTGGACTTTATGATCTTAGAGGTCTTTTTCAACTGAAGCAGTTCTGTGATTCTGTAATTGAGGAAAAGGCTCAGCACAAGGACAGAGAGCCCAGATCCCAGCTACAACTTCCAACTGCTGTTGGCACATGCCAGGCTTTCCTGGCATTGACCTCATTCACTTACCCAGTTCAAGTGAGTTTGGGGCTTCTCACACAGCCCATCCTGCTTTCTCAGCACAGACCCTGCAGATCCCAGTCCCCTCCACCGCCACACACACCCCACGGGCTTGCTTCCTCCAAGATCATCCCAAGCTAAGCTTCATTAATTCAGCCATAAGAGCTGTGCAGTCTCTACCCTCAATAGCTCCCTGCCTTCATCTGATTGCAAGCAGATCTGTATCTGAATCAATCAGGTTGGGACCGACTCTCAAAGGTCATCTTGTCCAAATGCCCCTGCAATCATCAGGGACATCTCCAACTAGATCAGGTTGCTCGGGGCCTCATGAAGTTCAACTTTGAACATCTTCAGGGAGGAGGCCTTCACCACATCTCTGCGCAACCTGTTCCAATATTCACCATCCTTATTGTAAAGAACTTACTCCTAATCTCCAACCTAAATCTACCCTGTCCTAGTTTAAAACTATTGTCCCTTAGCCTATCACCAGAAGCCCTTCTAAACAGTCCCTCCTCAGGCTCCCTGCAGGTCCTCTTCAGCTATTGGAATGTAGCTCCAAGATCTCCCCAGATCCTTCTCTTCTCCAGGCTGAACAACCCCAACTCTCACAGACTGTCCTGGCTGGAGAGGTGCTCCAGCCTTCTGATCATCTTCACAGTCCTCTGGACTCCAATTCTTGTGCTGGGATCCCCAGAACTGAATGCAGTACTCCGGGTGGGATGTCATGAAAGCGGAGCAGAGGGGCAGAGTCGCCTCCCTTGTCCTGCTGGCCATGATCCTTTGGATGCCACCCAGATGTGATTGTCCTTCTGGGTTGCAAATGTGCATTGCTGGCTCATGTCCATTGACCACTACCCCCAAACCCTTTTCTGCAGGGTTGCTTTCCTGTGTGCTCAAAGCCATCCAGCACGGTAAGAGAAGCCATTGCAAAGCAGCATGACAGGATAACCTCTGCAGTCAGGGCAGGACGGTGGTGGGGAGCATGGGGAGCAAGGTCCAGGGAACTTCCCACCACACAGGCCGGCTGCTGTTCTGACAATGAGCAACAACAATGCTGTCCCAAAGTGCCACGTCCACATGTTTCTTGAATGCCTCGAAGGATGGGGACACACCACCTCCCTGGGCAGCCTGTTCCAATGCCTGGTTATTCTTGCAGAGAATAGTTTTTTCCTCATATCCAACCTACCCCTCCCCTGGCACAACTTCAAGCCATTTCCTCTCGTTCTATCACTCAACACTAGGGAGAAGAGATGATGGTGCACAGTTTGTCTCCAAGAGTGAGAGATTCACCAATGGATTCCTGTCAGATCGCTGAGGCAATCACGTGGTCCCAGGTCAGTAAGAGAAGCCCAGATACCACCCCAGAGAACCAGCTCAAGGCATGAGTGCAGTGCCAGGGCAGTGCAAGCGTAAGAGGGATAGGTCAGACTTTGCAACTAGATCACGGCTTCTCCTGTCCAAACACTCAGGGCACAGGCACATGCTGACAGCTGTCTGCACCACTTGGCCTGTGGAGAAGAAAGCTTGCTTTGAACAGGCAGCAGTAGCCATGGGACCTCCAGGAAGGCCAGAACAATTATCTTGATGGCAGACAGACAGAGGAACGAGAGAGACAGGAAGTCCTCAAGCCCAGTGCAGGAGCTTGAAATCCTACTGGCTCAATGAACCTCAGAAGGTTAGGGGCTGGAAGGGACCTTGAAAGATCATCCAGTCCAACCTCACTGCTGAGCAGGATCATCTATAGCAGATCACACAGGAATGCATCCAGGCAGGTCTTGAATATCTCCAGAGAGACTTCACAAGCCCCCTGGGTAGTCTGTTCCAGTGTTCTGTCACCCTCACAGGAAAAAAATTCCTCCTCATGTTTACATGAAATTTCCTATGCTTCAACTTCCACCCATTGCCCCTTGTCCTGTCATTGGGCATCACTAAGCAGAGGTTGGCTCCATCCTCCTGGCACTCACCATTTACATATTCATAAACATTGATGAGGTCACCTCTCAAGTCTCTCCTCGTAAATAAGATGAAACCACCTTTAACAGTGCATCGGCCAAAGGCTCTGGAGCAGGCATCACCAGCTGTGTTGCTGAGCCCCCAGGAGAAAAACAAAGAGTTTCAAGGGTGACTCAGTAGCAGCGACAGGCTTGCCGCCTCCACTGGTCCTGCCAACTGATTCTGCCAGTTACTCAGAGCCCTTAAGCAACTCTCTGGCTCCCTTAGAAAACACTTAGTTATAGCTGATGTCTGCTACCAGCAGGACGTGGCTGGCTAAAGATGTGGCTGATCTGGAGGCCAAGCTCTTTGACCAGCACAGCCAAGATTCTCCCACCAAAGCAACCATGGCAGTCAGGGAGCTGCACACTCCTTGGGCAGTGACTCTCAAGAGTGCTGCTTCCCCCCACAATTTTTGCAGGGCCGCGTGATGAGAACACAAAGATCTTATGAGAATCAAGCAAACCCCCTCTGGTGTTAGAAGGGAGCCCAAGAGCTGTGGAAGAGCCAAGTAGGTCCTGCCAGCACGGAAGAGCTGTGGCAGAGCTGGTTCAGGACTCAGCACTCCTTACCCCGGGGCCAGATGAGAGACCCTGCAGCAATGAGGCTGCACTGTTCCACCCACAAGATCCATGTGGCATACAACTCATCCCATGGTAGTTTGGGTCATCATCTCCAGCTATTACATAAATGCTCACCACTGCATCCAAAGGCTGACATTTCCCCTGCTATCCCGAGCCCAGCCAAGAGGAATTCCTCTACAGCACTGCTGTGTGTGCAGAGGGAGCCCCTGGCCAGGGCTTCACGTTTTTCCTGTTCCATCCAAAATGCTGTTCCAGGAGATGATAGGAAAAACCAGAGCAAGCTCCATAAAGCTGCCTGGCACTTCCCTTCAGCAAACAGGAGCCCCAGCCAGCCCAGAGAATGGAAACTCAGAGACAAAAGAGGGAGGGGAGGTGGGGAGGGGGAGGAGGAGGAGGCCAGGGCAAGGGAAGCAGTGAAGAGAAGCACACACACAAGGACTCCAAGCACAGGCAGCCGCTTCACTGACGCTGTCAGAGAAGTCGAGGCTGCCACAGAGCCAGCTCCTCTCAATGTGGCAAGGCTGTTGGGTCAACATCCAAATCAAAGTTGCACTGGGCATGGCACACTCCTGCCACCAAGTCTCCTCCTTGCTCTCCCAGCACTGTCTGGTGAAGAATGAAGCAGTACCAGCACTGAAGCTGCTTGAGTGAACTGCTTCCCTGCATGCTACCACCAAACCTACTGGAAGGAGGAAACCCTCTCCACTACCACCCAAACCTTGGTCAGGAGGTCTTATAGCCCCTGCTTTCTGAGGGGGCCAGGTGTGAGGTTTGCAACCTTATCTAGCAGACCCCAAGCCAGACACAGGTCACCAGCATGCTCCACAAACACCCTGAAAGCAACAGAGCAGAGACAGCAGCTGAGAAGGCAAACAGGGGAAGAGAAGGAGAGAAGGTGCAGACGAAAACTCACATCCACACTGGTGAAAGTGGTACCCTTGATGTCCCCCTTCCTCATGTTCCAAGCAGCTAGTGTTTACACCTTCTGCAGGAGCTTCGAGTCCGCCCACAAGCCCCAGGGAGGACAGACACGCAGAGCTGGGGACAAAGAGACAGCTGCACTCCAGAGCCTTGCATGCAAACAAGCAGTATTTATCTTGCAAGCCCTGCTCTCGGATAAATATTTTAAATCTCTCTCCAGGTCACAGCAGTGTATTTACAGTGAAGTTTCCCTTGGTTATCTGTCTGCAGAGGCTCATATGGATTTGCCACGAAGCCAGAAGAATCATCTGGCCAAGTTCTCTGAAC
The DNA here is from genome assembly GCA_013399775.1 of Semnornis frantzii. Taxonomy (NCBI): domain Eukaryota; kingdom Metazoa; phylum Chordata; class Aves; order Piciformes; family Ramphastidae; genus Semnornis; species Semnornis frantzii. The sequence goes on along the minus strand of VWYK01006661.1, from coordinate 53,184 downwards.
GGCTCAGAGCTCCTGGGAGAAATGGTTCATCCAGTGTCACAGTCTTGGAAATGACACCAAGGCCATGACAACTGCCGCATGGACTTGGCTGTGTGCTCCTGCATGCAGCTGCCTCTTCATGGCCCACTCACAAGGATGCACCCAGCCACACTCCCCTGCCAGAAGCAAGGGGATGGCACAGAACCTTGGGGATGCCCCGCACAGCACTGCATCGGAGGCAAACCTGCAGCCCTACTCTCTACTTTCTATGATTCTATTCTCTTCTATGGGAACAGGCTGAGGGAGCTGGAGTTGTTCAGGCTGGAGAAGAAGAAGCTCCAGGGAGACCTAACAGCACCCTTTCAGTACCTGAAGAGGACCTACAAGAGTCCCAATGGAGAGACTGCTTTAAAAGGCCTGCAGTGATAGGATGAGAGGCAATGGTTTCATAACAGAGGAGAGCAGATTTAGATTGAATGGTAGGAACAAGTTCTTTATGAGGGTGGTGGAACACTGGAACAGGGTGCCCAGGGAGGTGGTTGAGGCCCCATGACTGGAGATATTCAAGGTGAGGCTCGACAGGGCTCTGGGCAACCTGATCTAGTTGAGCATGTCCCTGCTGACTGCAGAGGGGTTGGACTAGGTGACTATGAAGGCACCTTCCAGCCCAGCCCACTCTAGGATTCTATGATTCTACTCACCACAGAGCAAAGCTGCAGCATGCATCCAGCTCAAGGTGAGGGAGTCTCTGGAGCCTCCTGCTTCACCACGACCACCATTTAGTTGACTGCATATTTGACCTGTTTGCTCCTCTGCTACAGGAAGAGAAGAAAAGGTGGTCCCAACAGCACACGCCAGCTTTTCCTAGCAGCCATCGTGGTGCTGCAAGCTAAAAATTGAACCATCCATCCAGTAGTACTGGAGCTACCAAAAGGTAATGAGAAGACACCTAAACAGGCCTCACTCCTCCAATGCTGCCTCTCCTATTTATATGGGGTTTACACCCTCAGGTTTTGACCTCTGCCTGCATGTGAAGCTTACAGAAGAGGGACTGGTTGCCCAGGGCTTCTCTCTGGTTTCATGTTATTTCTGGATAACCCCTCATGAGTGATTTAAGGACTCAGATGTGCAGTGCACCACTGGCAGCATTAATTAATGTTCAGTCCATGTGGTGCTGCCTGCCCCCTGGTTCCAACCTATCACCCACAGCTCCCTGTATCTGTATCTGCCTCCAGCTATGCCCCACAGCTCTGTGCATTTCATCCAGCTCCTTCCCTTTCAATTGCTGCGCTTCACTATCACCACTTACGGTTGTGCAGGGCAGCACTGCTGTCCAGCTAAGGTCTAGGATGTGCCTCCTTGGGGAAACATTGCCAGGGAGGCTGGACCTGCAGGATCACCTCTGAAAGCAGAGGGCTAAGAAAAGAACAGTTCCATGTTTATATTCATTAAAGCCATTTATAAATCTATACTAAAACCCATGAAAAAGAGACAACAGAGAAGCTAATATTTCCCCTGCTCATTCAATATTAATTAAAAGTTAGCTTCTCTCTGAGACATTGGTACATTAACTCAGCTAAAAATGGAGCAAAACCACAGAGTGGGAAGAACAGGCAAGGAAGGAACTTTCTAGAATCCCTTCACAAATCAGTAAGTAGGCAGAATGCTTGCTAGAGACAGACCTAATGCAGAGCTCAGCGTCAAATTAAAGACAGAAAGTTGTACTAACCAAGTTGCCTTGAAAAGCAAGTGCTTCCCTCCACAGTGGTAGGACAGCTGATCCCCAATGGACTTGGAGAACAAACAACTCCTACCAGACAGCCACTAATCCACCAGCGGGAAGAACAGCAGAATATCCTAAGCACCCAAAGGCCAAGGAAGCACACAAACATTGGCGGTAGACACCCAACAACCAGGTCCTGAAGAATAAGAAACTGAGCTGAGCTATCTCCAGGTGCTTGGCTGCTCACTGAGGCAGCTTGACAATCCAAGTAAGATGGATCGCTCCATCAAATCCATCAGACCCACATCTTTGTCTGCATGGAGAGTATCTTCAGGCAGTGAGAATCATAGAATCACTTAGGTTGGAAAAGCCCTTCAAGATCATCAAGTCTAACCATTAACCCTACTCTACCACAGTCATCTACCCGGCTTTTAAACACCTCCAGGTATGGTGACTCCACCACATCCCTGGTCCAGTGCCTAACAACTCTTTCAGTGACCAATGTCCTAATGTCCAGAAATCAAACAGCACAGACAGGGGTTCCTGTCAGGGTGGTAGGAAGAAAGAGTGGAATCTAATGCTCCTGTTGTTCTCTTTTTTTTTCTTATGGGTCCCAGCTGAACGTGTCCCTCTAGAGCACCTCTGTCTCCAGACAGGTCACAACGTCCTACAAAATCCTAGGATCAGGTAGAGAGGTTAAAAACACCCTAAGTCTAATCCACAGCCTTCCTTGCTTAAGTATATGTCCATCCCAGGGAAGTGCTGACAGCAGTCCTGGCATGGGAGAGGAGATGCTAAGGCCTCAACACCACTGGTACATTCCTGTGCCAGCCTGTCAGGATGGGAACACTATGGGGACAGCCACTTTCACTCCTTGAGGAAGGAGGAAGTACTTAAGCCACCACCTTACAAATCAGGTGGCTACCAGAAAACACAAGCAGGAGTAAATCCCAGCAAGGTCACAGGAACACAGTGTGACACTTAAGGATGCCCACCCTTGTTTCTTAGGTGTTTATTTTCTTGCCAGAAGGTCAGCCATTCGGATGAATAGTTTCTGCTTCAGGACATATGCTTTTGAAACTATTTCAGCTGAGTAGAATTCTTACCAAAAAAAGCCTCTCGTTTCCCAGATTCATCTGAATGTCTCAGCAGCCCTGCCCTAGTTCTGCTCCGATTTCTCACCATCGGCTGTGAACTGGAGGCCTGGCAATTTCAAGATGGGATAAGGGAGTCACACACCATCGGCTGTGAACTGGAGGCCTGGCAATTTCAAGATGGGATAAGGGAGTCACACACCATCGGCTGTGAACTGGAGGCCTGGCAATTTCAAGATGGGATAAGGGAGTCACACACCATCGGCTGTGAACTGGAGGCCTGGCAATTTCAAGATGGGATAAGGGAGTCACACACCATCGGCTGTGAACTGGAGGCCTGGCAATTTCAAGATGGGATAAGGGAGTCACACACCATCGGCTGTGAACTGGAGGCCTGGCAATTTCAAGATGGGATAAGGGAGTCACACACCATCGGCTGTGAACTGGAGGCCTGGCAATTTCAAGATGGGATAAGGGAGTCACACACCATCGGCTGTGAACTGGAGGCCTGGCAATTTCAAGATGGGATAAGGGAGTCACACACCATCGGCTGTGAACTGGAGGCCTGGCAATTTCAAGATGGGATAAGGGAGTCACACACCATCGGCTGTGAACTGGAGGCCTGGCAATTTCAAGATGGGATAAGGGAGTCACACACCATCGGCTGTGAACTGGAGGCCTGGCAATTTCAAGATGGGATAAGGGAGTCACACACCATCGGCTGTGAACTGGAGGCCTGGCAATTTCAAGATGGGATAAGGGAGTCACACACCATCGGCTGTGAACTGGAGGCCTGGCAATCTCAAGATGGGATAAGGGAGTCACAGTCACACTTGGCAGAACAGTGGTGCTCACGTCAGGCATCAAAGGGAAGCTGAGAAACAGGAAAGCCTGAGAAAGGGATATGTGGCATGCCATTAGGGAGTATGGATATAGAAGGGGAACCAGGAAGAGGAGAGACAGGAAGCATGACTGGAAAAAGAACAGTTGCACCTGGGCCAGAGAAACGAAGCAGCAGCAAGGCAGAAAGGTCACTGCTGTTGTGCCAGGTGAGGCTCTAGCAGGCAGCTCCCCCACTTCATGCGTATGAAGGCTGTAAGCACATGCAACATGCAGGGAGAGCCATCAGTAGATACCTCAGTAGAGAAAAATCTCTCACTGCTTTTCTGCCTTGGCTCTTGCTTGGAATATGGTGGGTAAACAGTTCAAATCTGGCTGAAGGAGAGAGTGATCTCAAGACAGGCAGCTGACAGCCAGCCATCTCACTGCTATAGAAAGAGGCTCAGACCAGGAACTGGCCACTCCCATAGCACCTGCCAGGTGCTCTCAGATGTCTCCAGGCTCTCAGTGGTCACGGCAGGCAGCACAGAGGGACAGCAACAAAGCAGAATGCCAAGGAACTCACAGAAAGCCCCGTTTTCTTTGGTCCAAGATAATCTGCACAACTCTTCAACTGGTGGAAGAGGCTTTCATTGCTAGCCCCTCTCCACAGCAGCTGTAGAGGTACCCGAACAACTCATTCTCAGGAGCACAAACCCATCTGGGCTCCCATGAACAGCCTGGGAGAGCTGGATGCACTGCTCTGTGTGACAGCCTACAAGACTCTTTGGTTTCATCTCCTCTGATCTTTTCTTTGCTAAAAAGACAACAAAACCATAACCTTTCCTGCCATGAAAGCTTCCCACTGAGACAAGCACTGGCAGTGATTTCAACAGAGCCAGCACCACAGAATCACAGAACGTTAAGGATTGGAAAGGACCTCTGGAGACCAGCCCAGATCCCCTGCCAGAGCAGGATCACCTAGGGCAGGTCACACAGAAACTCATCCAGACTGGTTTTGAAAGTCTCCAGAGGAAACTCCGCAACATGTATGGGCTGCAGAGTCTCTGGCATCCTCACAGTAAAGAAGTTTCTCCTCACATCGAGGTGGAACTTCTGTGTTCTAGCTTATACCTGTTGTCTTGTTACTGGGAACCAGCAAAAAGAGACTGTCACCTTCATCCTGACACCCACCCACAGATATTTACAGACACTAATAAGATCCCCTCTCAGCCTTTTCTTCTCCAGACTAAACAGCCCCAGGTCTCTCAGTCTTTCTTCACAGGAGATATGTTCCAGTCCCTTAATCATCCTCATAGCTCTCCCTTGGACTCTCTCCAGCAGATTCCTGTCTCTCTTGAACTGGGGAGCCCAAAACTGGATACAGTATTCCAGGTGTGGTCTCACCAGGGCAGAGCAGAGGGGGAGGAAAACCTCCCTTGGCCTGCTGGATACACTTTTCTTGATGCAGCCCAGGAGCAGGGAGCAGCTCTGTGGCTGCACAAGTGATGGTCCTCCCCAGCCAAGGCCAACACACCCCAAAGCATGCTGTGTGGGGAGCAATAAAGCCACTTGCAAGCTGCAGCTTGTCCTGCTTTAACCATTTGGAGAGTTACTGTATGTTTTGGAATCAAAGGCTTTCTTTGTGCTCCTCAAGAGGCCAACGAGCAGCCGTAACGAGGAGAGTGTTTATAGTTGGTCTTAAGCAATACCGTGCCAGCCTTGTGCCAGCATCGCACTTGGTAGCAAGGACGACCCTGCACGGAGCTGCCCGGAGGCACAGAAGCCTCCCCAGGACAGGGTTCAGCTTCCCTGTGCTGTGGCTCTGGGGACAGAGCCCTCTGGCTGGGGCTGACAGATCAGTGCACTTCTACCAGCAGCAGTAGGGCACTCTCTTGGCTGCTTCCTAGGGTGGCCTGAGCTATATCCAGGGGTAAAGAACCCTGATTCTGCGACAAACTCCACCTCACAACAGCGCTGGAGGAGATGAAACGTTCTAAAGCCTGTCACTTTCCTGTCGCCTTAGAGCTACCCCGAAAGCAACTGCCTGTTGTTAGCACTGAGATCCCAGCGTAGAGCACTCAAGGAAGCTCCTGTCCTTCAGGAAAGAAGTCACCTAGGAACTGAATGCATGTGCATCAGGGACTGAAATGCAAGTTGACTCCTAATATCTACTGCAAGCTCCTTCCCACACCGGCTGCAAGCATGGGTACCAGCTCTGTGTGTGTCACTGCTTTCTCCCAGCCCGCTGCATCTTGCTTCCCAGAGCAGGAAAGGTTCACACCTTCGGTACCAGGTTTGGTATCAAGGTGCTTAGAATGGGCCTGGAGAAGGGCAACAAAGGTGGTGAAAGGTCTAGAGAATAAGTCTTATGAGGAAAAGTTGAGGGAGCTGGGGCATCTTAGTCTGGAGAAAAGAAGGCCGAGGGGAGATTTTCTCACTCTCTACAACTCCCTGAAGGGAGGCTGGAGTGGGGATCGGTCTCTTCTCCCAAACAACAAGTGATAGGACAAGAGCAAAATGCCTTGAGTTGTGCCAGGGAATGTTTACACTGGAGCTGAAGAACAACTCCTCCCCAAAAGCACTGTCAAGGCCTGGAACAGGCTGCCCTGGGAAACGGTGGTGTCAGCATCCACCGAAGGTCCGAAAAGCTGTGCAGATCTGGTGTTGAGGGACATGGTTTAGTGCTGGCTTAAAAATTGGATTGGACAATCTCAAAGGTGTTTTCTAACCCAAACCACTTCAAAATTCTATCCAAATCAAATACGTCACTCAGTTTTCCAGACGGGAGTCTGCTAGGATCAGTCTTCCTGCACAACACCCTGCACCCTCCTCTTCTCCACTCTAAACAACCCCAGTTCCCTCAGCTGCTCCTCACCAGAGCTGTTCTCCAGACTCTTCATCAGCTTCAGGGCCCTTCTCTGGACATGCTCCAACACCTCAATGTCTTCCTTGGAGTGAGAGCCCAACCTGACCCCAGTATTCAAGGTGTGCCCAGTGTTAAGTACCAAGGGACAATCACTTCCCTACTCCTACTGGCCACACTACTCCTGATCCAGGCCAGGGTGCTCTTGGCCTTCTTGGTCACCTGAGCCTGGGCCAGCACACCAAAATGCCTCATTCCAGGTACACAGACCAGGTTCTCATAACCTTGCAAAGCACCATGCAGTCCCTGTCACCTCTCTGCTGACCAGACAGCAAGTGTTAGGTATCTCTCCAAGGAGGGGAAAGCAGCCTGTTCCAGGCACTGAGACTGCCTCCCCTCCAAAAAGGCAAGGCTTAAATTAAGACAAGAAGTACTGTATAGCTCAGCCTTTTAAACTCAGGAAAAACATTTTTTATTAGATTTCTTTTTTTTCTCCTCCCCAAAAAGCTGGCAAGAGCAAGTAACAGAGCTGGAGTAGCAGTCAATGAAAAGCACATGCGCTGCAGATCTGGCTGCCAACACAAATTGATGCTTTGAAACAAAGACCACTTGTGTTTGGCTTGAAGATCTTCCACAGCTACCCAGTAGGGGCTGCAGAGATTAAAAAGGAGACACAGGTAAACACAAGAGACCAGCACTTGCTGCCAAGTATTTCCTCAGAACAAAGGAATGACCCAAAATGGAGTCCCTGCTTTGACAGGGTGGCATGGGTCCATCCCCACTCAGCTGCAATGTGCCAGAACAGGCAGAGGCAGGAGGAAACTGTGGACAAACCATTGGACTAGTCTCTACTCAACCTCAATTCAAGCAGCACCCAGACCCACAGACACAGCCTGGACCTGGACAGATGCAGTTATTTAACATGCTGAATGTGCCTCCAACCTCAAGAGCCTGCAGAAGCTTCACTGCAACCAGTCTGTGCCTATCTTCCATGAAGAATACCCAGAAGAAACCTAAGACAGCTGTTCCCCCTGTGCTGAACTCCTTGAGACTGCAGGTAACCACCAGCACCCTGCAAAGCTTGTGTTGCACTCTGGTCCAGTTCTCAAACCACCCTACAACCATATATAAAGACAAGCTTTGCAAGCCTCTCTTCCATCTCACTGCCTGCACAGTGGAAGGCTCAGAAGGCAGAGAAGCATGAAACAGAAGATAGTCTTCCTCATGATGATCTTTCAGTTTGGTTTTGTTTTTTTTTTCCCCCTTAGGGACACCAGCTGTCTGGTCTCAACCACACAGCGGCAGCAGCAACAGTTCCCATTACAATGCAAGGTGGATATGCTGACATCATGCAACCTGCGAGCTGAGGGAACGCTGGTCCCCACATAGCACCCAAGAGCAATGCAGGAATGCAGTACCTGGATCAGATCTCCCAGCAACAGGAGAGGAAGAAGCTGATAGCTCCTCAACACAACCACTGCAGGACCCTGCCCGGGTCACATCCTCCAAAATCAAAAAGCTATGGGTGTGCTTTCTTATGCTGTGCTTCAAGAGCTTGGGCATTAGGAAGTGAGTCAACGGCTTCTGAAAGACCCCAGGGTTGCCCACATTACTCATACTCCCTTTGAACAACCTCCCTAAAGGCAAGAGATGCACAACAGATCTGGACTGCTTAAAGCTCCCAGAGAACAAGAAATGGGCCTCTGAACCATGACAAACCCCAAGGAAGCAGGCTGACACATGAAAAGCCTGAAACAGCATCACTACCTACTCCACACCAGTTCCTGGAGAACAAATCCTTCCATACCCAGCAGTGGGATGGCTTCTTCCAGACAAGTTGGCACAGAAGGAATGCTATGTTCATAGGACAATGCTTCAGCCCCACTGCACAATACTGGTGTCTGCTTTTATAACAGACTAAAGGCATGTACGAGCAGCTCTTGGATGCCAGCTCCCAACACCTTCCACTTAAGGAACAGGACATGGAAAGAGACCACACAGTGCGTCACCTCTGTCATGCTGGAATGAATGTTGGTACCCAAGAGCCAACATGTTACAACTTCTCCTTGGGATCTGGACAGACTGGATCTATGGGCCAAGGTCTGTTGTGTAGAGTTTAACAAAAGTCAAGTGCTGTGTCCTGCACCTGGGTCACAACCACAGGCAATGCTACAGGTTTGGGATGCAGTATCTGGAAAGCTGCCCAGCAGAAAAGGACTTGGGGTTTCTGGCTGGCAGCCATCAGAATGAGCCAGCAGTGTGCTCAGGTGGCCAAAAAGGCCAACAACATCCTGACCTGGATCAGAAATGTCACCAGCAGGAGTAGGGAAGTGATTGTCCCTTTGTATCCAGAGTGGTGAGGCCACACCTTGGACTGTGTTGACTTTTGGGCCCCTCGCTTCTAGAAAGACATTGAGGTGCTGCAGCAGGTCCAGAGAAGGGCAACAGAACTGATGAAAGGTCTGGAGAACAGGTCTGGTGAGGAACATCTGAAGGAACTGGAGGTGTTTAGTCTGGAGAAGAGGAGGCTGAGGGGAGACCTCATAGCTCTCTACAACTCCCTGGAAGGAGGTTGGAGGGAGGTGGGGGTTGGTCTCTTTTTCCCAAGAGGAGAGGGAATGGCCTGAAATTGTGCCAAGGGAGGTTTAGGTTAGATATTAGGAAAAACGTATTCACTGCAAGAGTGGTCAGGCATTGGAACAGGCTGCCCAGGAAGGTTGTGGAGTCGCCATCCCTGTTAAAGAAACATGTGGACATGGCACTTTGGTAGACGGTTTAATGGCCATGGTGGTCTTTGGTTGACTGTTGGACTTGATGATCTTAGAGGTGTTTCCCAAACAAAACAACTCTTTGATTCCCTCTCACCTCCAAAACAGGTAGAAGACACTATCCATGCCTTTCTCCCACCTCAAGCGCATCCAGCCTTCTCCAGAAGGTCTGACCATGCCAAAGGCATTCACTCTGGGGGCCTAGGGACTTGAACTGGTACAGCTGCCTCCTTCACTTACACAGCAAAATCCACCCTGCTCATTTACAGTTTTTGAAACCCAATCCCAACGCTGTCAGCCCACGCAACCTAAATCCTCATAAAGAATATTCTTGTGCATCTGTGTTGTCACCCTCACCCTCCAGACCTCCAAAGAGCTGCCTGTCCCTGCCCATGAGACCACCATTCACGTGAGGAGTATGAGACCCATGTCCTTGGGGTCTGTACAAACAATTGCATGTCTTCTGGTCTCAGGGGGATCTCCCTGCTAACATGGCAGCAGCAGCACGTCCTCACAAAGAGCACATTTGTACCCAAGCCTGTCTGCTGCCAAATAAGCATTTGTTCCAAGTACCCAAACATCGAAAGCAGTGGAAACACCCACTGCTAATGTGAAATATTTTGCATTCCAGGTTTGAGAGGTAGGCTTGAAAACCTTCAGAAAGGAAAGAGTGTTTATTCACTGGAGAGAGGTGTAGGTCCAGCTATTTACTTAAGTCCACGTGTGCTTGCTAGAAGACAGCTTTGATCTTCGCAGCTCAAATACCAGATAAATTACAACGAAGGGAAGAAAAATATTAGTGTAAAGTTCCCCTAGTAAATACCTGTAACCAGGCCTCACAACCTTCAGATCTTTTTTAAGTGCCTTATCACTTACAGCCGTTGCGTTCTTGCCTGCTGCCCCAAAGCCATACTTCTCCTGTGCCTTTCCTACCTTCTTTCTCCCACTGCCCTTTTCTCCACGGCCTTTGGAGAAAGCACAGCCTGCCATTCTAGGACATCTGTGCCTGTCTGCCTGGATGCAACACAAACCAATGCAAGCCCTATCCATCTGAGTAACAGACAGATGTGCAGTGCCATTCACCCACTTCTTTTTGAGCAAAGGGGCTTCCACAGACTGGGAACAGCAAAAGAATACATCATGGAACGGTTTGGGTCAGAAGGGAGCTTAAAGATCAGCTAGTTCCACTCCCCTTGCCATAGGCAGGGACATCTTCCACTAGATCAGGATGTTTGAGGCCTTGTCCAGTTTGCCCTTGAACACTTTCAGGGAGAGGGCATCCACAACTTCCCTGGGCAACTTGTTCCAGTGTCTCACTACCCTCACTGTAAATCACACAGTGTGCAACTAATTATGGGTTCTTGCTGCACCTTAAACATCTGCCTTTAGAAGGTGGTCTCATTCTCAATCAATTAAGAGATCAGAGGACATCTTTAAAAAATGCAGAACATGACAACTCTCTGGTTTGTGCCAGTTCTCATTTGTGCAGGACTCACTGTGCAAAGAAGTGCCTACAGACATGACTGTGAAGTTACTGTGCATTTGAAGTTCCTGCCACGCTGGACTTACAGCCTGTATGGAGCCCTGTTTGAACACGGCCAGTACCAAGGGGTAGCTCATGCTTTTTAAGACAAGAATGATACTGGCTTGTCTCTGCTTTGTCCAAAACAGCCCAGAAATGTGCTGAGCAGCACAACTTGTCAGCTGTTGAAGAGAAGCTCATTCGGATTAACTACCATAGTGCTTGGTCTGGTTGCAGAGGACTTGGACCTCCTGGAAAAAAACAGACGGCAGCTTCGGAAAGAGCAGCTTCAAAGAGCAAGTGTCACTCAAGTGGCCCCTTTAAACTTGAGAGAAATTCTCATATTCTATCTGTTCACTCATGTTTTCAGAGCTTTTCTTCTTCAGGAACAGAAAAGCACCACCATACAGAAAACAACACAGGACAAAACAGACCTTCTGGTTTGGGTTTTTTTTAAGCTTTAAAGAAGAGTTGACTCAGCAAATATTTCCTCCACTAGCATTTCAACCACATATTCAAGCAGAAGCCAGCACACATCTGGCACATTGCAGTGTCACGGCCACAAACATCGCAGCATTGCTGAACAACAGAAACAGAAGAATAGAGACCTTTAGCCAAAGAATCAAATACTACTGAAGCACGTACATGGCAAAGGAGGATCACAAAAAGGACTCAGGTGAGCCGCAGATACCCCACCCTTCACAGGTCTTTCCCTAGCCTTTTCTCCAAACAGCATCTAGGGAGACACCGTCCTGCAACTCCACAAAATTTTCTGCTGGCCATAAAACCTAGACATCAGATCACGCATTCTGAGCACACTGCTGGCATCTGGGACTTCTGACAGTGTCTGTAAGCTGAGGGGCAGCAGTGCTGATCCTGCTGAGCAAGAGAAACGAGGAAAAGAGTACGTGCTTGAAGCAGCACAGAAATTCCAGCCACCAGAGAGGAGCGTGGCAGCAGGAATGGCAGCCCTTATGGGCAGGCCTGCACACCCCAGCTGCTGCTGGTGGCACGCTGGCAGGTAGATGCACACTGCAGAAGGTCCACAGGCCCACAGCCCCATACAGGAGCCCAAGCAAACCGCATCACATCGCCTCCAAAAACAGCCTCCACGGAAGTCTGCCAAGGCAATCAGTAATCAGGGTGCTAGCTAGCTAAGCAACTGCTGCAGTAGACTCATAGAACTGCTGAGGCTGGAAGAGACCTCTAAAATCATCAAGACCAACCACTCACCAAGAGTGGTCACAATCCCACCACTACTGTTAAGCCACTACCACTAAACCACAGCCCTCAGTACCACATCCACAGTCTTTTACATACCTCCAAGGATGGTGACTACACCACCTCCCTGGGCAGCCTGTTCCAATGCCTAAGAACCCCTTCTGGGAAGATATTTTTCCTAATATCCAACCTGAACCTCCCTTAGCACAACTTGAGCCCATTTCCTCTTGTCCTGCCACTTGTTGCTTATCAGAAGAGACCAAACTCCACCTCACTACAACCTGCTTCCAGGGAGTTGTAGAGGGCAGTGAGGTCTCCCCTCAGCTTCCTCTTCTCCAGACTAAACGACCCCAGTTCCCTCAGCTGCTCCTCATAAGACTTGTGTTCACTTCATGCTTATCAGCTACACTGGACATTACTTGCAGTCTGGCAGCAGGACTCTGCTACAGCTCCCAGTTATGCAAAGAGCAGCAGCAGCAGAGCTATAAATACCTCTCCCTCGGAGGCAATATCCTCCTCAGGTGCTAGACTAAGATTACTCTTGATTTTGAAGCAGAAACTACAAAGCACACCGTAGTTGTGCACAGTGACATAGAAGCGCCACAACTGGGTACTGGTGACATGCAGGAACCTGTTTGTGGGGTTCCCAAATGAAGTAAAACAAGGCAGCATCATGTGGGGTAGATCACAGAATGGTTTGGGTTGGAAGAGACCTTAAAAATCTTCTAGTTGCAACCTCACCCCCAGCCATGGGCAGGGATGCCTTCCACTAGACCAGGCTGCTTAAAGTCTTGTCCACCCTGGCCTTGAACACTGCCAGGGAGGAGGCATCCAAGACCTCCCTGGGCAACCTGTTCCAGTGTCTCACCACCCTCACTGGAAAGAATTTTGTCTTAATCTCCATTCTAAATCTTTCCTCTTCCACTTTAAAGCCATTCTCTCTTGTCCTATCACTAACCCTTGTAAAAAGTCCCTCCCCAGCTTTCTTGTAGGTCCCCTTCGCGTACTGGAAAGGCACTATAAGGTAACCCTGGAGCCTTCTCTTCTCCAGGCTGAACAGCCCCAACTCTCTCAGCCTGTCCCCGTAGGCGAGGTGCTTCAGCCCCCTGATCATCTTCATGGCCCTCCTCTGGACCTGCTCCAACAGTTCCATGTCTTCCTTGTGTTGGGGACCCCAAAACTGTACATAATACTCCAGATGGGGTCTCAAGAGAGCAGACTAGAGGGGTAGAACCACCTCCCTTGTCCTCCTGACTATGCTTTGTTTGACGCAGCCCAGCACGCAGTTGGCCACCTGGGCTGCCAGCGCAGATTGCCAGCTCAGGTTGAGTTTTTCATCAGCTGACACCCCCAGGTCATTCTTCTCCAGACTGCTCGTTCATAACACTGCTCTCAAATCACTCATCTCCCACCCTGTACTCGTGCAGGACCCTTCAAAACCAGGCTGTCGGTGAACTCACACCCCTGTGGCTCTCACACCATAACCAAAACCCCAGACAAGGAAAATGGCGCTAGGAGACCAGCAAGGAGAAATACCAAGGAGCAGAGCAAGAGAAGGCACCTTGGAGTCTTACAGCTCAGGTTGAACAGCGAAAAGCAGCAGGCACGAAAATTTACCGGCTGCCCCCAAGACCCTGTGGCACCGAGGACGGCGGAGCTGGGAAGAGGCAAGAAGGCTGGCGCACACCACCCTGTGCAGAAGGGAGGTTATGGATGGGGGGATGGGGGTGGGTGGCTCCTCCGGATGTGCTCAGCCAGGGACACAACCCCCTCGGCGGTCGGGAGGCAGATTTCTACGGGTGAAAGCCCACTGCCCGCCCAGGTTTGCTTGGGTTTTTTTTTCCCTTCCAAGTTCTGATCTGCTCAAATTTCACGGGAAAACCACCCACTGCTGCACACGAACAGCCCTCCCGGCCTCAACCCCTCACCAGGGGCCCGGCCAGACTGCGAGCCGGGGCCGAGCCCAGCGAGAGGGGGGCTTCGGGAACCGCCTCCCCGTCATGACCGCTGCTCCGGGGGCGCCCGTTCGGCGGCTTCCAGACGGCGAACGCCCGGTGCATTTGCATGCGAGCGCAGCAAAGCACGACGCTCCCCACAAGGAGCGGGCAGGCAGGAGAGCTGTGCTGAGACACCCCGGCAACTCCCGGCCCGCTACCGGGCTTTGCTGGGCGGGGACGCGGACACCCTCCGGGGCTCCGCTGGCGCAGACCACCTCGGGATATGAGGCCTCATCACCGCCAGGCTCCCGGGAACCCAAGGGGCCCGGACNCTCGCCCCGCCTGCCGCCGCCGGGAGGGGCTTCCGGGGGGCGTGGCGGCCACCGGAACCCAGGTGGGGCCCGGGCGGTGGCGGGTGGGGGATGGAGCGGGGTCTTGGCGGCCAGCGGCTGGCTCAGCCCCCCACCGCCGTCGCGCCGGAGATGAAGGGCTGGGCCGGCCGGCCTGGGATCCTCCTCCCGCTTCCTGTCCGCAGAGGCGAGGTGGCAACGGAGCTTCCCGCCCAGGGGCTCCTGGAGAAGCTGCTGGTAGAATCGCAGCTGGTGGAAGGGACCACTGGACATCATCGAGTCCGACCGCCCTACTGGAGCAGGATAACCTAAAGCAGGTCACATAGGAACATATCTAGGTGGGTTCTGAATGTCTCCAGGGATTCGACCACCTTTCTGGGCAGCCTGCTCCCTCACCGTCACAGCAAAGAAGTGCCTTCTCCTGCTTAGGTGGAACTTCGTACGTTCAAGTTTATTCCCGTTACTTCTTGTCCAGTCACCGGGGACCGCTGAGATGACTCTGGCCCCCATCCCTTAGAAGCTCCTCATCTGTACCCTGGAAAAGCACAGGGGCCCCTGGGAGCCAAGAGCCCTGCATCCTGCTGCAGGCAGAGGGCTGGGGTCACGGCTCTGGCTGCACAATGCAGTGCCTGCTCCTTGCTGCTCCTCCATGTCACCCACAGTCGGGGCACAGCAGTGCAAGCTCACCCGGCCACCTGTGTAGCACAGGCTGGGGGGCCTCCCTACCTGGTTGAGCAACTCGCATGGAACCTGTCACAGTTCTACGCCACCACAGCTCTGGACACCAGCTTTACAGCTACTTTTTGAGCCTCCAAAATGCTGGCGG
The DNA here is from genome assembly GCA_013399775.1 of Semnornis frantzii. Lineage (NCBI taxonomy): Eukaryota > Metazoa > Chordata > Aves > Piciformes > Ramphastidae > Semnornis > Semnornis frantzii. The sequence continues at coordinate 38,079 of VWYK01006661.1, read as the reverse complement.
GTGAAGACCCACCATCAGACACTGCTGAGTCCCTGAGCATGCTGCTGGATGCATTGCAGAGGATGCTAAAGCCTTGACTCAGCAAAACCTGTGGCACAGGGCCAGAGCACAGCTGCTACAGAGGAGTGTGGCCATAGTTGTTTGGAGCAGCAATGGAAGCAGCCTGGGCAGCAAAACACTGAACACAAGGCCATAACATGGGCAAACATTAGAGCACTTCTCAGTAATCACAGCTATGGAACATCTTGAGGAAAACAAGGCTCTTCCTGAGCTAACCTGGGCATGCCACATCCCCTCCATCAGTGATGCGCAGCTGCAGTGGTTTGACATGGGTTTATTTACTGTTGGCACTGCCAGCTTCCCCTAGGAAAGCAGAAGAGTATTCATGGATGTGAAGCTCATTGACCAATTTGGAATGCAACACATAGCAGCACCATTGGTGCTGCTGCCAGGACCTTTCAGCTTGCAGCAGGTCTGCAAAACAGCACCCACAACTGATGGACAAAGGCTGCCAGCACCCCAGTCCTGGCTGAGGGATGGTGGGAGACAGCGAGGGAGGCACACAACAGTCCAAAGAGAGCTACCCTAGCAGGTAATGTTCAGGTCCCACCTTTTGCTTGTGGTGAGCCCTTTCCCCCTTTGAACCCCACTGTTCCTGCAGCAGCATTTCAATGGCTCCCTTTGGGACAGGCAACCTTTCTCAGAGGCCAGAGTCCCATACCTTCTACACAAGTCATTTGCCTTCTAGCCACTACTAGCTCATGACTCTGCAAACACAAGGCCCAAAAGCATGCCTAGCACATGTCTGGGCCGTTGCAAGGCAGAGTGTAAACCCACCCCCGCAGCCTCCTGGTACGTCATTCTGTGGGTTAATGGTGGGTCAAGGTGTGCATTTGTCTTCTTCAGGTCAGAAGAGCAGGTCCAGGTACAGGAGGGTTTGTGGCGAGAGCAGAGATTCACTCCGCTCGGCAGATGAACCAGATCTCGTTGCGGCGCTGAGGGACACTGGGGTTTTCATAAGCAGCCACAATGTATGTTCCTTGGAGCACAGTGTCTGTGGAGCCCAAGAGCTCCCAGAAGAGACTGATCTCTCGCAGAATTGTCTCCTCAGTGGTTATCCCATAGAAAACCCTGCAGCAAAGAGTGTGAGGTAAGCAACTGAGCCAGCACATTCCCTCTTCCCACAGCCAGGGTTCCCATCCCTCTGCCCAAGGAACCACCTCGGCTGTGCAGAGAGTTCATACAACTCTGCTGAGCTAAGAGAACACTTCTGGTGCTAGGGTCACCTGGTTATAACCCGGAGTGGTGACCTCTCCGTGATGTGGATTTCAGGGTCTGTGGGAACAGGAGGGTTTTGCTGGAACCGTCCCGGAAGGTAATAGGCAGTTATGACCTCACGCTCCAGCCCAGTCCCTTCCTTGGTCAAGTGGATTTCGTTGAGCACTGGGACTGTCATGCCCAGATAGCAACCTGGAAGGAGGTAGGAAGGCAGTGGGCACAGTGAGATGGCTGGGTCAGTGGAAGCAGCCCTCCTGCCTGCTCCAGATGAACAGTGGCAGGGCCCTCCCTCTGTGAAGCCTGCCAGCCCCCTCCAGTTCCTGCCTGCACACACCTACAGAGTTGTCCTTGCAGATGTAGCGCATGAGCTTCATGAAGCTCATGGAGATGCTCTGCTCATACATGGGCTCCCCCTTGGTGACACATGCCCACTTCCCAGCTGGGTACTGCCGCTCCTCGTAGGCTGCTTCCTCACACTGAAACAGGCCAAGTCAGAGTTAAGCACACTGGCAACACTGCAGCACCTGAGTGGCACAACCAAGGTAGGCAGGCAGGAAGTGGGGAGACAGTACTCTGCAAAAATGAGACCCCCTGCTAGTCAGTGCTTGGGACGAGAAGCCAGAGGGCAAGAACTGGCATCACACGCACATCAGACACAAGCACTCAACAGCACTAAGTTAAAGTCAGTGAAAGGAAAAGCACAGAGCAGGGACAGGGTGCAGGGAGGCTTGGAGGCTCCTGGCATGCACAAGGAATGCAGCATATCTTCAGCAGGGGACACCAGACTTTCTGCTCCTTTCCATTTGATGTCCTGCCTACTCGGAAGGATGGTCACGCTTCTGGGCACCCAAAGGCCTCCAGTAAGGTTGATGTTATTCTCAAGTGGTGGACCTTGTCACTGCAGCACTGTGTTCATGGCAGGTAAGAAGTGAAACACTTTCTGCCCAGTGCAAGTCAAAGTCTGGCAGAAGAGCTCTAGCACCCACAAGGGCTGCGAAGGTTGGAACAAAACTCCTCTCATATACTTTTGCCACACCAAGAAGTGAGAGCAGAAAAAAGACATGAACCCAGCTGGTGAAAAGGGAACAGCTTTGTGGGATGGGTCAAAAAATCTCTATTTCCAGCACAGATTCTCAGTCTTCTGGACAAACACAAGACAGGGGAGAGTGAGTGGGGAAACTGCATCTGGATCTGCTCATAGTTCAGCTTGTGGCATAGTTATAACCACAAGTACCACACAAAGAGAGACTGTGAAGTTGTGGTTAGCACCTATCTTCCTGCTCTCAGCTTCTTCAGACAGACTGAAGTGATCATGAAACAACCTTGTTTCAGAGCTCGGGGCACCTGTCCTCATCAGTGGTGAGTGAGCCAGAAAGTTGTGAACAGCCTCAACAGCAAGTGTAGCAACCCTGTGCCTCCACCCAAATTAGGTCTCCACTCAGAAAGCCAAACCAAAGGCAAAAAGCAGGCACCTGGGCTACTTGTGTCAGTGGGGTGTCAAGAAGAGTGCTCCAAAACTCTGCAGGCCGGCATTTGCCTTCTAGATGAGGCCATGCCTGCTACTATCCCACCAAGCAAAGCAGAGGAGGAGCAAACGTTTACCAAGCAAGGAAACTGCCAGTCCCTCTAGATGATCTGAAACTCTTATCTGCCACACTATCTGTGAATAAACCTATCAACCCAGCAGGGCATAGCATCTGGTCTTGTCACAGCCTGATCTTCACATGAAGCACCACCACACTGGAAGACGAGACCTGACCAAGAGAAGGAGTGTGCATGCTTCAGAAAGACGCAGTGGCAGCAGGTCCCTGCAATGTGAGCTGGGCAATTTGCCTAAGCGAAGCTCTCCAAATAGAATAATAATAATTCACTTGCCTCCAAGAGAATGAGAGCTTGTAGCACTGATGGCTCAGGAGGAGCAACCAAATGCTGCCAACCTGCCTGAGCCTGGGAAATGTGTCCTTAAGGGCTCCGGCTCCTGAGTCCCCTCAGCACTAAAGTGGTGGTTCCCATTTCCTCACCCAGTCTCGGAGCCCAACTCCAAAAATCCTTTGGCACAGAGGAGATACCAGTAAAAAAAAAAAAAA
>VWYK01006661.1:0-34707 GCA_013399775.1 Semnornis frantzii | reverse complement strand
AAAAAAAAAAAAAAAGATCTCCAGCCCCCACAAAGTCTTGGAGCCCCATTCCTGCCTAGGACCAACACAAGTAGAGAAGAGCCCAGACTAAGTCTCTGGGACCCAGAAGAGGGCAAGTCCCAGCTCAGAGCTGTACAACCCACATGCTCAGACATGCTTTAGAGGCAGGAGTGCTGGACCTCAGCCCAGAAGAAATTAGTTAAGCTCTCTTCATACAGATGACAACTGACAGACGTCTTCTTGGTAGGAAGCCCAAGCAAGCCTGTAGAGAAACAGAAACCAGTCTGACAAGTGCTTCTTCCCAGTTACTTGTGAAAGCTCAAAAGCATCCTTTTGTGTGAGAGATGAGAGGTGTGCAACTTAGCAAGATTAGGAGATCTTCAGGCAGAAGCTACTATGTTTGGATTAGCAGCTGTGACAAACACCACTACATCCTTGGGTCTGGCAGGCCACAGGCTCTACGCTCCCCACAGAAGCATCCTTATCTTGTGCCAGCTGAGATCTCCAGCTCAGCCAGTAGCCACATAACTAACACAAAGAGAAACCCAGCTAGGCAACAAGCTGTTTTGAGCAAGGTAGGGAGAATAATCTGAATTGGAAATTCCCTCTTTTGGATGTGCCCACTTCTGCAGAGGATAGGCTGGCAAAGAAGGCAGCTGCAAGCCATGCGACCAGAGAAAGTAGCAAGATTAGTCAATTTTAAAGACCGGTGGTTGAGCATTTCTATTACTCAACACAGAATCCCAGCATGGTAGGGGTTGGAAGTGACCTCTGAAAATCACATAGTCCAACCCTCCTGCTGGAGAGCAAGAGCACCCAGAGTAAATCACACAAGAGTATGTCCAAATAGGTTTGGAGTGCCTCCAGAGATGGAGACACTCCGTAGCTTCTCTGGGCAGTCCGGTCCAGTGCTCTGCCACCCTGAAAGTGACATTTTTTTTCCTTATGCTTATATGGAACCTCCTGTTCGAGTTTGTGTTCATTGCCCCTTGTCCTATCACTGGACACCACTGAGAAGCATCTAGTTCCATCCTCCTGACACTTGAACTTTAGATATTGATCAGCATTGATGAGATCTCCCCTCATTCTCCTCTTCTCGAGGCTAAACAGCCTCTGCTCTCTCAGCCTTTCATCAGAAGGCAGATGGTCCTGTTCTCTCAGCATCTTAGTGGCTCTCTGCTGGACTCTCTCCAGTAGTTCCTTGTCCTCTTGAAACAGGGAGCCCAGAACTGGACACTGCATTCCAGATGAGGCATCCCCAGGGAAATGCAGAACAGGGGGAGAACCTCCCTCGACCTGCTGGCCACGCTCTTCTGAATGTACCCCTGGATACCATTGGCCTTCTTGGCCAATGCAGGGGTGGCAGAAGGCCACGCCAACCTAGAGCTGCCATCCCGGCTGCAGGGGCCTCTGTCAGCAAGCCGACGTGCGGCTGCCCTCTGTGCAAGGAAAGCGCTCTCCTGCTGCCGCCCGCGCTGGCGGGAGCGGCCGCGTCAGCCCCGGCAGCGGCGGGCAGCGGACGGGAGGATGGGCACGCGGAGAAGAGGAGCAGGCCTCACCTTCACCTGCTGCGAGAGGGTAACGTAGGGCACGGCCTCAGGAGCCTGGCTGTGCCGGGTCATCTGGAGGATCGGACCTGCCATGTCTGCAAGGCAAAGAAAGGAGCGGGGAGCCTGGCCCAGGCTGGAGAGCAGAGAGGCCCCACGGCGCACCGAGCCGGGGTGCTCACAGGGCGCTGACAGCATCCGCCCCCCGCCGAGCCCTATCCACCGCAGCCTCCGCGGCCCGACTCAGATTCCTCCCCACCGCCTCGGGCTGACCCGGCAGCGGGCGGCAAAGCCCTCCCCGGCAGAGGAGCCGTCCCCGACGTGGCTCAGCGCTCACCTCGGGGCAGGATGACTCGGTGCGTGCTGGCTACGGCCTCCCAGCGGGCGAACAACCGAGCTCGCTCCCGCTCCTCGTCGCCATCCTCCCCGCCGCCAGCTGTACACTCTTCACCCAGCCCCTCCAGGTCCTCCAGCCCGATCCGCGCCATGGCAGCGCCGCCCCGCCCCGGGCCCCTCCAACCCGGAAGGGACCGCTCCGCCCCCTGGCGGCGTCAGGGCCCCGTCCCAGACCGCCCCCTGGCGGGTCGGCCGCCAACGCGCGCCCCTGCTCGCAGCCATCCGCGGTCGCTTCTACCGGTGCCTTTTATTCAGTAAAACGCAGTACAGCAAACCCCGCCCCTGCAGCGCCCCCCAGGCCGCGTGCCCGCGACCCAGGGCACTTCCCGCCACCCCCGGCATACGAGGCCGCCTGGCTCCCACCGGACTTGGCATTTCTACCTGGCTAGCGTGTGCGACTGGGTGCCGAGCGTGCTGCCAACCCAAGCTGCCGGGCCCTGGGTGTGCAACAGAGGAGCATGCGTGCGGGCTGCGGTTCCCAAACTATCTAGGGCCACCCGGTGCCCGTGGACCCCGGGGTGGATGGGCAGACAGCGGCACGAGTCAGTGATGGAGAGGGGAAACAGCGGTTGAGGTGGGGAGGGTGCTGGACGCTGCCCCGTGCAGCGCAAAGCTGTGCCACGCTGGCAGCAGAGCGGCCAGATGCAGGGGGCACCTGCCAGCAGGTCAGTTGGAGGAGAGCAGGGAGCTGTGGGAGGACAGGTCCATGCTGCTGGCGCTGAGGCCTCTACTCTCTGCTCGGAGGCCCTGGGTGCCCTGGAAAACACATCACCTGTGAGGACCAGTGCCTGCAAATCCACACGTCCTAAAGCTGCCAGCCCACGTCCTGCACCCCTTGCCTCACAAGCCTGGACTCCCCTGGTGATGTTATTAACCATGTTAGGTGGCTACATCCCAAAGCTGCCAGCCCACCTCCCACGCCCCTTGCCTCGCAAGCCAGGACCCTCCCAGTTACATCAAATACGTTAGGTGCCCCTCTGCCTCTCTGCTCCCATTCTGTGGCTGGAGGGGGTTTGCTAAGCTCAGCAGGCAGGGAGGGTTACTTAGTGGCAGCACATTCAGTTTTGGAGCCATGATCTCAGAAGAGTGCCAGTAGTGGGCACAATGGCCCAGGCCACCCTGGCAGAGTAGCTCTAGCCTTGTGCATGGATGAATGCCTTTGGTGGGATCTTGGGCACCACATGTGGCCCCTCTCCACCTGTGTTGCTGGCCATGGCCCCCACAGCCAGCTGCAGCCACACACCCTCCACCCCCAGTGCTCATTCCTACACCAGTCTCACCACCCAGCCAGTGCTTACCTCAAAAGTAGCATCACTAGACTTGTGCAGGTAATTTAATGATGCAGCTCGTTTCATGCTACAAGAAAGCAGAGGAGAGCAAGTGTCATCTCCTTATGCCTGGCCAGACTCCAAAGCCCCAGGGCAGCAGGGCCCATACCTGCCCCTTATACCCCTGGTCCATACCTGGTGTTCCTGGGCTCCAGGGCACCATTGCCCTGCAGTTTCTTGACCAACATTTCACTGCTTCTCCGTATCACATCCCGGATTTTCCCAAAGGAGCTGCTGCGCTGGAGGGTGCCACTGCCATCCTGGACAGAGAGACACAAGCTGGGGCCATGGCTGAGAGGCACCAACCAGAGTTTGGCATGCTGTGTATGAGTGGCAGCAACTGGGCTTGGCTCCAAACACCTTCTTGCCCACTTGCACTGAGGATTTGGCCTTGGCCCAGAGGAGGCTTACTGCTCGCTATATGGCTCCACCTCATACTGGTTCCCCACAGGACACGACGATCATGCAGTCAGGGACCTCTACCATCATGCCCTGCTCAAACAGGGCACTTTCGCTGCCTGCAACAGCTCAAGCAGGAGCCACCAAGGAGGTCCCAGTGGCCAGGGAAGCACCAAGCCCTGATGGGTACCCCAAGTTTGAGGGTATCTGTGTCAGATCAGGACATGCTGCTGGAACACTTAAGTTCAATGACTCCCTTCTCATTTGCTGCTAACTAGAGGCCATCCTCCCCCTTCCACTCCAAGTTATTGCTATTTTTCTCCTCCATCCAGGATTCATCCTCATGCACATCCTGATCCTGCAGGCTCACTCATGTCAGACAAGATCAGTCCACATGCACATGCAGCCTCGTCCCACCTCTAACACCCCCAGGAAAATTAGCTTTGACCCTGATAAGCAATTCAGGGAGTTCCCTCAGGGATGCTTTCATCTGGCTGCACCAACAGTGTACTGGCAAGCAGGCACTGCTCTTCTTGGCCCCCTAAATTTTAGCTGCACCTTGGCCTGCTAGCAGTTCCAAGGTGGCACTTGCAGGAGTTTCTTTATGACTACCTATTTTTTCCAAAGACCAAAATCAGCCCTAAATATCATTCCTCAGTCTGTTTCCCTCCCACAGCCCCTCACAAGTTACCAGTATTCTGAGCCCTTGACAGATTCTACTCTGCCAAAATGCCACCAAGCTCTTCTCCTGTAGCCAGGCATGCTCATTACACCAGGCTGTGGACTACTGATGATGTGGAGTTACTTTTGCTCCGAAGGCCTGATAACAGCAGTCCTCCCTGCTCCTGATCCCAATGGCCCCTGGCACATCAGGGCAGAACAACCAGAGATGGAGCATCTGAAAGCTGCCAAGAGCTTTTGTGAGCAGGCGTGGGCGCCCCTTTGTAGCGCTCGAAATGACCAGAATGCCCTGTGTCTCAGGCTGGCAGAAGTAACACTGCAGCAGGCTGCCCAGGGATGTTGTTGAGGCCCCGACCCTGGATACCTTCAGGATCAGTCTTGATAAGGCCCTGGGCGGCCTGATCTAGTTGGAGGTGTCACTGTTGACTGCAGGGGTGCTGGACAAGATGACCTTTGAGGGTCCCTTCCAACCCAATGCAATCTGCTAATCTATGAGTTGCCCCAGGACTGCCCACACAGCTCTACAGGTCATCCCCTTACTTTGACCCCTACGGGTTGTGTCCCTGGGGAGAGCTGTTCCAACACTTCCCCACTCCAAGATGTAAACATGACTTTTCCTACCAGCAAACTTTTCTCCTGGTATTCATCACATCCCTTCTTGGATAAGCCAAGTGCATGAAACCTCTTAACTTCCTCATTAAGATGAGGTGTTTCCAAACTGGGAGCCATGTGCTGTTGCAAGGGACCCACTCACTCAGAAATGCAGAAAGCACTGAAAGTATCTCAGGAAGGTAGCAATTCAATTTCTGCACCAGACATCCTGGCCAGATTTCAGAGGAGCTGGCCATCAGTATGTGGCACTAGCATAGATGGAGCGGGGTGTCTTTTACCTCCCCAGCAGACTTGTCACCACCTTCCCTGCAGGGTACTGCCATGTCAGGCACTGCTCCTTCTGCCAGGGCACGCAAGCCAGGGGTGGAGAAGGGAATATATGGTACAAGGGCAGCAGGATCCGACCAGAAAATGCGCTCTGGGGTCAGGGCTAGAGGATGGAGCCACATTTCCCCAGCTGCAGTGATGCACACTTACTGCAGCTCAACACCAGAACCAAATGCTGCTGCATGCTGTGTTAAAAATAGTCTCCTTTCTCTCACCACTCCTTCTTCTGCAGGGTTATTTTTTAACCAGAATGTTTTTGGGGCTTGGCTTACTGTAAAGCCCCCATCCCACTGCACCCACCAGGATGAGAACACTCAAAGAGAAATCAGCACCTCCTTCACTGAGCTGCTCTTCACTGCACACTCCCACCCTGCCTGCTGCATGAAGGCAGAGAACTTGGACAGAAACTGGCAGCATGTGCAGCTCAGCACTGAAGGGCACAATTGGGCATTGCTCTAGCAATGGAAACACTTGTTGGGGAAGGCCCAAGCTCTCATATTTGGGGGCAGCCTTGCCACACATGGCTAAAGAGGTCAATTAGTAGCAACCCCAGTCTGGAGCTTAGAGGGAGAGGCAGTGCAGTTGGAGGCTCAGTCTGCCTATGAGAGGTGCCCTGGGAGGTAGCATGTCCCCTTTCACACACACGAATCACCAAGCACCCCCACACCTGCTCCAGCAAGCATTTGCACCCACCACCACAGGGCCCTACAGAGCATGGAAAGAAGCACAGGGCAGCAGTTCGGGTCTGTCTACCTTTAATCAGAGGTACGGTTGTTACAGCACCAGGTCCAGGACATGGCAAAGCAGAGGGGCACTGTGGTCTGAAAGTAGCCTGCACTAGGGGCTCGCCACTCTCCAAGAGCATGAGGCAGCACTGGCAGGGAAGGCACAGCCCTACAGCACTCCACGGTCCTGGGGATAAACCTTTCAGCCAAGCACAAGCTCCAGAAGAGCAGCATGCATGTGCCCCAAGGCCTTTGCACCACCAGAGCAAAACCAGGCCCAGACAGACACAAGCACAGAAGTACTTTTAGTATCAGCACCTGCCAGGTGACTAAATATGAGATAAACTAGCTAGCTAAATAAATAAGGGGCAGAAGAGAGAGGAGATGTCCTGCACTGGCCTCTATCCTGCTGGCTGCAGCCTGGCTAGCTTTCTTCCCCTGGTAGGAGGGCCAGGGAAGTTTGCTTCTTATAGGAGGTGGAATGAAGGTGTGCATCCAAGGGTGTGAGGCTCAAGGCAGCGGTGGTCTGGCCCTGGGAAATGTCCCCTTTCCAGTAGTGACCCAGAGCACCAGACCCTGTGCAGGCCTGGAAACCCATTAGAGGCACTGAGCCACCCTCGAGCAAGCAGAGAGCCAGGGTTACAGGTTTCCCAGCCACTTGATGAGGGACAGCCAGACAGCAACAGCCCCAGGCACAATGCATGGCAAGCCAGGACAAGAATTAACCTCTTCTGTGAGCAACCTGATCCCCTCTCCTCCTGTGGAAACCTCCTTCACAGAACCATACAGTGGTTTGGGTTGGAAAGGACCTTGAAGATCTTCTAGTTCCAACCCCCCCTGCCATAGGCAGGGACACCTTCCACTAGGTCAGGTTGATCAAGGCCCTGTCCAATCTGGCCCTTAACACCTTCAGGGAGGGGGCATCCACAACCTCCCTGGGCAACCTGTTCCAGTGTCTCACCACCCTCACTGGAAAGAATCTCTTCCTAACATCCAGTTTGTATCTCCCCTCTTCCAGCTCAAAGCTATTCCCCTTCATCCTATCACTACAAGTCCTTGTAAAAAGTCCCTCCCCAGTTTTCTTGTAGGCACCCTCCAGGTACTGGAAGGCTGCTATAAAGTCTCCCCAGACTCTTCTCTTCTCTAGCCTGCATAGCCTCATCTCATCTGCCCCTACATGCTTGGAGCACTCCAAGCCCCAGGTCCTCCTTTTCTCCCATCTTTCTTTGCACCTCCTTTTTCTCCCAACCATTCTGCTCTGAACCAGTCCATTGCCTGTCTCACCACTAATGGTCTGAGGCTTGGCCCCTTACAGAGAAGTTCTGCTTTCCTCCCATGCTGCCTCCAAGAACAGTGAAAAGCTTCATCCCCCAGCTCTCTCTCCCAGCAGCCACACCTGGGGACCCTGAAGGAATGGGGAGCCGATTCACTTCTCAATGCCACAGCATCATGTCAGGAGGCTGCAACCAAACATGCTTGTCCTGGCCAGTCCCTGTTCCATGCACGGCCCTTGGCTGTCACCTCCTCACTTTGGTTTGTATGTACAGTAGATGTGGGCTGCCCTACATTCCTGTGCCCCTGCAGAGAGGCCTCCATGCTGCCCCTGGGTTGCAGAGCACATCAGGGGCGAGGACAGCAAGACAGTGACTTGAGCGTGGCACAGGGAGAGCCCAGCTTGCTGGTGGCCAGCACAAGTCTGCTTTAGGGTGCTAACATCAGCTAAGCCTACAAGGAAGAAAGCAACTAGGAGCATGACAGCTCTGCCAAGGCCAGGCCTCCGCCCCAGAACAGGTCCCCCATCTTCATGCCTCCGTCCTGGCCTCTGTAGAGATGAAGGGAACAAGCTAGGAGGGTTGAGGACATCTAATGACAGTGGAGTTGGTATGGCTGGAGTGAAGGCAATGCCCCGCAGGCCCGGTCCCAAGGGATGTGCAAGAGCAGGATAGAGGTGGGAGCAGGCAAGGGAACAGTGGCTGGCTGCCCTGGCTCGGGGAGCAGGCAGCTCCTCGCAGATTCTTCCTGCTCTTGCTGGCCACGGGGACTGGAGCTGGACCACATGGCCAGGAACTCCTCTGCAGGCGTCGCGGTGCCCTCGCTCGCGCGCCGGGAGGGTTGGGGGACTGGTGTGGAGGTCTCGCCGAGGAAGGAGGTATGGTGTGGAGGAAAAGTCGGAAGATAACACAAACATCCAGGTGATTGCAGTGGAGGGGAAAGAGGGAGTCTCGGGAGGCATTTAAGCCTAGTGCACAGAGAGGAGAAAGACACAATTTACATGCTGTGAGCTTGTGGGTCACCCAGGGAGCAGGTGGGGCAGGGCCTGGGCTGCAGGCAGAGACAGCTGGGCAGGGAGGAAGACTTGTGGGGCTGTATAAAGCAGGTTCATGTCTCTGCCAGCAGTCTCTAGCAGCCTGGCAGGGGCGGCCAGCTCAGGGAAGAACAGCATGGACTTTCTGCTCTGAGGACTCCCAGCTCCCAGACTTTGGGCATGGGGTGCCCATCAAGGCCTCAGCAGCACTGAGCTGGTGCCGTCCTTGCTCCCTCAGCCCAGATCCTGCCTCTCCCAGTTCAATTGCCAGGTCCAGGCCCTGGGGTGCTTCCAGAGCTGCCCTTGCTAGTGGGGCACAGAAGTTCCTGGCACCCTGGGTGCTGCCAGGGCCCTGCCTGCAGCAGCTAATAGCTAAGGGATGGCTGCAGAGAGAGCCTGCCCTAAGACAGCAGATAGGAGGTCTCCAGAACAGTTCAGGGAGCAACTGGCCATGACGGACAGAAGCAGCAGGAGCTGCTTTCTTTTGGGGGAGCTGCAGCCCAGTGCAGGGCTGCTGGCTAGCAGAGGAGGCTGCCTGTGTGTGCGGCAGGTTGACAAAGGCACTGAGGATCATCTGGCAGCAGCCATATGCCGCAGGCCATGGGGTAACCCTCCAGCCCTCTATTTGCAGCTTGTTAAACCAAGTCCCCTGGGGAAGGGTCATATGAGCAGGGACTATCTGCCTTGGCTGGAGGATAGGGCGGTATTGCCTGCTTGCCCTGGGATGATCAGCTCAGAATGCCAAGAGGGTCTCCCAGACCATCACCAGTGCAAAGTCATTACCCAACATAACCACAGCCAGGAGGAACTACAGAGGTACACCAGCAAGGGCAGGGGCCAGGTGATCCTAATCCAAACCTACAATCCTCTCTCAGTGCGTCTCTAGCTTCTTCTACTACTGAGGAGGAAAAGGCTCCAGGGTTGGTGCCTTGCCAGGACTAGGACCCTTTTCCACTCCTGATGCCAACAGCTGAGACAGAGGACAGTCCTCTATCTAGCAGAGCTGCTGGATCTTCTCAAAGCTCTGCTCCCCAGGTCCCCCTCCAGCCATCTGCTAGGTACAATCCACGATCAAGAGAGCCGGCAGGCTTCAGGCTTGAGTGCTGGGGGGCTGTCATGGCAACAGAGAAGAGGCGGGAGGAAGACAGGGAGCTCATGCAGGTAGGGATAGAGCAGAGCCAGGTGGGGAAGGGTTAGTGACAGCAGATGTGAGGGGGAAGCAAAGGACTCTGTGTGATCAGTGTGTTGCCTGTGCCAGGCTGCAGCAGCCCCTGAGTACCCAGCTACACTGCACTCTCAACTAGAACCTGCAGGAGGAATGGTGTTAACAGCTCTAGCAGCTCCCAAGCCAAGCACCCCCAGCACCATGCTCACTTGCTGCCTCATCTCCATCCTCCTCCCTGCAGAAGACACAAGGCACCTCTTCCAGACCTGGGCCACTACCTTCCTCCAAACTCAGCACTAGTGACCAAAGTACCCTTCTGCCTCACAGCAAGCCCACACAGGCTCAGGTCACCTCAGCTAACATCAGCTTCATTTGCCACCACTGGTCAGGTTGGCATCCACTGGTGGATGCCAGCATGGCCTGGCATCCTGCAAAGATCCGCCCCTTACCACCTCTGATTGGCCAGAGCCCACATAGGGCAGGAGGCCAGGAAAGTGGGGTAGCAAAGACACTGGCTGCAGACTATTCCTGTGCCCTGCAGTCACTCGGTCACAGTCACACCAGACACACACACCTCCCCCTCCCCAGGCTCAGCACCACCTGTGGCACAGCGCAGGACAGCCAAGTTGCTCACAGAGGCTGTGTGGGCCTGAGATGGGGCTGATGCTCTCAGCCAGGGCCCTCGAGAGGGGAGCAGCAAGGAGATGTTAATAAGGTTGCAAGGCTAAGATTAAGGACAGACTAGGACCATCTCATGCTGTGCACTGCCAGGACCTAGCAGCCACCTGGAAGCAGAAGCCCTCCATGGGGATGTTTGGCTTGTACACCAGAAGCCAGTCCCAGACACGCACCTTTGCAGACTGGCTGGCTTGTGCCAAGAAAGAGGGGAAAGAAGTGTGTGAGGAACAAACGGAGGCAGACAAGGATGCCACGACAGGCCGCGCGGGGACAGTCCTGAGCCAGGCTGTCCCTTCCCTCTGGCAGCCAGCTGAGGCCATTCTTGATGGTGTCTTGTACTTACCCCACTCCATTCCACGCCCATACTCACTTCCTCGCTACCGTCTGTGGCACTCTCGTACTTGACGCTGCCTCCCAGGCTCCGTCGTCTCTCTGTGCCATCACCCTCCTTCAGGATCTCCACCACCTTTGTCTGGTTGATGGGGTCGATGCCCTGCCAGTAGGAAAGGAGAAGGAAGCACAATGTTTTACCTTTCTGTGCACGTTCCTCCCCTCGAGTGACCTGCTGTGCCATCGCTGTGCTTGGTCCCAACACTTCACTTGGTCATGGTCCACATCACAGCCAAAAGTCTCCAGCACAAGAAGGACAGAGCCAAATGCCAACGTCATATTGCATTCAGCAGTCCCTGTTCGGGCTCACAGCTCACTGAGCCCCCATCAAAACAGAAACCACACTGGAGAGCAAGGGCTTCCCACCCTGAAGCTGACAGCTCTTTGTTTGTTTCACATTTTGGTGCGTGAAGGTTTCTGCTGTCCTTCAGTCTCTGTGCTAGGGGCTTACAGTTCCTGCTTTATTATTTGAGGACTGAGCAGAGTTTAGAATTGTTTTTGTCGGAAAAGACCTCTGAGATCAAGTCCAACCATCAACCTAACACCACCATGGCCATTAAACCATGTCCCAAAGTGCCATGTCCACATTAAAGACCTCCAGAGATAGTGACTCCACCACCTCTCCGGGTAGCCTGTTCCAATGCCTGACCACTCTTGCAGGAAAAAAATTTTTCTTCATATCCAACCTAAACCTCCCCTGGCACAATGTCAGGACCTTTCCTCTCATTCTATCATCTAATAGTAGGGAGAAGAGACCAAGCCCCACTTCACTCCGACCTCCTTTCAGAGAGTTGTAGAGAGCAATGAGGTCTCTCCTCAGCTTCCTTTTTCTCCAGATTAAACAAATTAGGGTGAGAAGTACTCTGAGAAACCCATACTGTGTTCTCCAGACAAAAAAAAAAATATATTTCTGCCCTCAAAAACCCACATCTTCTTCCTCTATCCATGATATCTGCTCTATCCTCACATGCACACACCCCCACCCCCCGCTACGTGTGTGTACTCTTGCACAAACACAACCGCAACCACTAGGGTGCCTCTGGCGTTGTGGGAACATAAACTGAGGATATCAAAAGTCATAAAAGCCAGGAGAGACCCTTACCACACCCCAAGCCAAAAGCTGTGCCATGACCCGCTCCCTGCTCCACCCAGGAAGGTGCCTCTGTGGTTACCTGCCGCCGAGAGCGAACTGCGCACTCCTCCAAGGTCTCAGCTGCCTCTAGCTTGCCCTGGCGTCGGTACAGAGCACCCAAGTTCCGCAGAGTGGTGTTCACGGTCGGGCTACAGTCAAAGACTGAAGGTGAGCAGAAGCCCTGAGGCCACCCCCTCCAGAGCTCACACCTGCCCACAAACCACCTCTTACCTGCTAACCTTACAGGCCTTGTACCAGCCACCGTACTCAGCATAGGGAGCACTGTCTCTGTGCTTGCTCTGCGGGGTGAGGAGAGATAAGAGATGAGAGCTGTTAACTTCATGACTACTCCCACTCTCTGGCCTGTGCTCTCTCACTGGGTGCCAGGGTCAGGTCCCAGGCTGCACCCTTGTACCAGCCCTGCCTTTGGAAACACAGTGTGCAAATGTGGTGATGAATCCCTGAAGGCTCCTGGAGGGAGAGCTGAAAGCCCATCTGCTGCAACAGATCTGGACCACAAGCAGAAGTGATAACCCTACCTCAGAAAGCAACACAATCCTTTCTCCTTGCCCCTTCCATGGTACCAAAGGCAGCAGGGACAACACAGCCCATCCTCACAGTGCCCTCGGAAGGAGTGACACCCCACCTCTGCCAGCATACAAAAAAAAATGCCCCCACCAACAAAAAGCCCACAGGCATGCCAGGCAGCATGGACACTAATGGCTAGCAAAGTAATCAACCAGCCACATCCACACCTTCTGCATATAAGGTCAGGCTTGCCCCACAGCACTTCAACCGAGCTAACTGCCTCCTCTCCATGCCCATCCTTTGCATCCCAAAACTGACTGCTCGGCCCTGCCACAGGAGCAAAGTGGCTGCTGGCCAGAGCAAAGGGAGAGGGGGGCAGAGCTTGATGCTTAAGGAGCAGGATCTATGGCCAGGATAATCTGCTCTGAAGGGTGCAGCACCCAGCACTGCCCTGGGTCAGCAGGGACCATGGCACCTGCAGGAGGAGGGCTGCTGGTCCACACACTCTGCACCCTGCTGGATGGTGTGCCCCTGGGAGCATGCCATGCCCATGGCTCTACGTCCACAGGACACGTGGGCTGGCCAAGAAGCATCTAGCTCAGCCCCAAGCCCAGAAGGTTTGCTCTCATTCACAGGTGCAGGGGCCCATTGCTCCACAGCAGGAGCTTCCCTCTGGCAAGGGCTCGAGCCCAGAAGAAACTTGTCTTCACAGCAACCATTTTTTTAACTTGGTCCCACAGTAATTCTCAGATCTTTACCCCACATGCTAGAGCCTCCCTGAGCCACAAGGCCAGAGTGTACATAGCCTATGCACGCCCAGGGATGTAAGAGCTCAAGACTCAAAACACCTCTTAAGCTTGCTTAGAGGCAGCCTTAAGAGGGTGGCTGAACCAAAGAGGAAAGGTATCCAATCCCCTGGGACAGGAGGCGCCTTGCAGGTCGGGGTGCCAAAGCCTTGCTGCTGGCATAGGCTGACCTCCTGCTGCTGCCAGTGAGAGCAAAAGAGTGGTCTGAGGGAAAGAAGTGAAGACAGGTTTGATGCCTTTAATAGGAGAAACACAGCACAAAGCAGAGCACAGCAATCCTGGTCCTTGGGTTGGCTGTATAAACAGGTCTGTGGTTACTGCTGCCTGGCTAGGAAGGCCATGCCAGCCATGGGGCATGGACACAGCTGCTGCCTTGAGGTCAAAAGCCCCAGGAGCAGAGAAAGAGGCTCAGCCCTTGCCCCAGTCTCTTAAACAAATCTTACTCTAACTGTAGGTCCCTGAGTGTGTTCCCTTGCAACACACCAAGGCTTGCATTATCTGGAGCACTGCTCCCATACTACAACTGTCTGCTTCTGATCTCTTCATTCTCCAGATACCATCAGATGTGTCTCAGTCCCAGAGAAGGGAAGGGGAGCCTGGTCTCTACTTTGACTTCTCCTCCACAGGATAGTGCTGCAGCAAGTGTGATTTCCTTGCAGCAGGGCCTTCATAGGCAAGGAACTGGAACAGTGCAAGGTGGAGCTGCATGCCGGTGAGAGGTAGCTGACAGTTCCCTGCTCTTAGGCCTTGCAGGCTGGGACTGGCAAGTCACTAACCCAAGCCTGCCAGCCTGCCATCTGAGTACATGCAGGGATGGGGCTTGCTGAGGTCAAAGGAACAGCAGAAAGGCAGTGTTTGCTCCCACTGCAGCTAGAGGACTAAACCAGAGCCCATCATTCTACTACTACATGCACCTGCCAAAAAGCAGGTGAGGTCTTAGGCTTGGAAAAAGCAGAGATAGGACCTTGTTGTGTTATCAGCTGAGCACAAAGCACGGTCTGGGCAACAGCTTCTGCCTCTCATTCTAGTCCAAGGCAAGCACAGCTCATAGCTATCCTCTTTCAGAGGCCAGCTAGGACACAGAACAGCAAGGGACTGCCCTGCACAGAGATCTTTTCCAGAAGATTTGGCTCCATTTCTAAAGCAAGGTGACAGCAGCAGTTTCTTCTTTATCTCCATTTTGACTTGGGCAGCCTTAGACTTCCTTCAGAAGCAGGTTGTGCTGTGGGTACCAGCAGCTCTTTGGAACAGAGTGCCCAGGCCCTGCAGCACAACCTTCTGCTATCCGCCATCTTCCATCATCTGTGTGGCCTAGAAGGATCACTAAAGCAAAAAGAGTGCATGCACCCATGGCTGAGAGGCTGAGCAACCCTCTGCCCCAGCAAAAGCATCAAGGTCTCTGATGGGCTGCCTCAAGGAGCAGGCATGCACTTTCCCTGCTCTTCAGACCCCTCCTGGCCTTCATCAGTGGCCATGGCAGTTTTTTGGACTGCTGGAAAGAGGGTCTGGCTGTTTTAAGAGAGGATCAAAACCCCTGGATCTCGCTCCCCTCCCAGGGCTCTTGCTGCTACCACCAGGCAGCACCAGCAGCTCAGACTCACCTTGCTCATCTCCTCTCTCTCCTCTGCATGCATCCAGATTGGCTTGTGTTCATCTGTGTGGGGAAGAACACAAGTCAGCTCAGTTTGCCACCTCACCCTGCTGGTCTGCCTTTCACTGGAGCTCTTGCCTTCTGCACAGCCCACCACTCTGTCACTAGAGGGAAGTGACAAGACTTCCAGATTCCCCTGGGACAGAGCCCCAAGAAAGGCAACTGACATTGCAAGGGCAGGACAGGGAGAGGAAGGAACAAGTCCTCCCACAAGGAAACGCCAGGTGTACAGGAGTAACTTCAGCCTATGTTAGGGAATGATTGTGCCGCTTACTATTCCCCCTCCAGCCACAACTACTCCCAACTCACCAAAGATTGACAGCCAGAGCTCTCCAAGAGCCCTTCAGTGAGAAGGGATGGAGCAGCCTAACACACTAGAATGGCAGAGTCTCAAGGGCTGCCTAAAATGGGGGCACTGCAAGGCATCACATCCCTCTGCCGGGGGATACCAGACCCAGCCAAGCTGAGGCTGAGAGCCAGGAGACCAGACTGCTCAGCCCTCCCCAGCCCCAAGAGCTTCTGCTGTACAAACCATCCACAGAGCCAAACTCCTTCACGTGAGCACGGGTAAGGATCTCCTTATACAGCACCTCTGCATCTTTGTATTTGCCTTGCTTCAGGTAACAGGAGGCCTGCAACCAAGAAAACGGCTCCAGCTCCACTGGGCAACAGAGATTAACCCTGCCTCCCATCCTTGCAGCTACATCTCTACATCTTCCAAGCAGCAGGCAATGCTCACCTTTCCCATGGCACCACTCCCCATCCCCACATGGCCCCTCCCCAGAGTCTCACCAGGTTGTTCTTGGTCTTGGCCACATTGGGGTCATCAGGACCTAGGCAGCTCTCATAGATCTCCAGGGCCCGGCAGTAATAGTACTCCACCTCATCATATTTGCCTTGGTTCTGGCACAGCAGGGCTAGATTGTTCAGCTGCTTGGCCACATCAGGATGGTCTTTGCCTAGCACCTGGGTAAACAGAAGAAGAGAAGCCACAGAAAGTCAATGCTTAAAGACAGCAGTGGACTCCTGGAGTTAGTAGATGTCATGGTCCTTCCAGGACATGACTATGTCAGATAGAAGCCAAGGAAAAGAAGAAAAATTCCAGCTTCCACCTCCTGGCAGACCTCTCTATGGCTGCAAACACTGGAGAGATAGTAAAGGTAATGGCAGTATCGCAGCTGAAGGGCCTTGGTAGGTCCTGGATCTTCCAGGTGCAGTGGTGTGGAAGACCCTCAGGGAGAAGTGTAAGGGAGAAGAGTATAGGAGACCAGTACCTTCTCACGGATCTCCAGGGCTCGCTTGCACAGTGGCTCTGCCTCTTTGTACTTCCCTCTCTTTCCATACAGAACAGCCAGGTTGTTCAATGTTGCTGCCACCTGCAGAGACAAAAGCTTCTCCATCAGACAAAGCAGAATCCAGTGGGACCAAACAAGGGGTGCAAGCAGCAGTCACAGTGGGTGTCCTATTTTGTCATGCCTGCAGCACAGCTGCTTCTGACAAGAGGAAGGTCCAGAAGCCCCACTGCAGGGTCCAGGAGAAGCCAGCACCTGATGGAATATACTGAATAAAACAGGAGGAAATACTGCAGCAGTGAAGCAGAGCCCCACCCCACATGAACAGCTGCCCTCAGATCAGAGCATACTGCTGGTCTCAGGAATACAGCTGCAGACCCACCGTAAGGACACTTCTCTAGCCTCAGCAGCACTCACAGGTCAAGGAGAGTGACAAAGAGGAGGGAGACACTCACTGCTGGGTGGTCTTTGCCCAGAGTCTTCTCACGGATGGAAAGAGCATCATTCAAGAGGTGCGCTGCCTCTTTGTATTTATTTTGATCCCTGTAGTGCAAAGTCAGACAGTTATTTGGGATCTGGCCACCACAGCCCATGGCAAGCAGGACTGAAAACAACAGTCCCCCCTCCACACAGATCCAGCCCCCACATCTCTTTCTTTTTTCCATTCCCCTATATTTTAGCCGGTCCTTAGACCAGGGAGCTTATCTGTGCCAAAACCTTCTTGAAAGGCAAACCACTGGAAGGTGGGGGAGCTCCCCATCACAGAATGCTGTCCTGGTACACAGGAGAGGCAGAAAGCTCTCCGGGTCCAGTCTTGCCCCGCCCCATCATGCTCACCTGTACACTAGTGCCAGGATGTTGAGCATAGTGGCCACATCTGGGTGATCATGGCCTGATGTCTTCTCCAGGTCCTCCAGAGCCTGCTTGCAGAGTGGCACAGCCACCTCGTAGCGTCCCTGTGAGGCATACTGGATGACGAGGTTGTGGAGGGTGCGCAGGCGTGCAGGGATCTCATAGCCTCCTTGCTGGGCAGCGGCCACTGCACTGCTGTGCTGGTGGGGCACTGTAGGCACAGAGGAATAAACAGGGGCACAGTTGGCATGGCAGGCATGAACAGAGACAGCCAGCAACCATGCATGAGCAAACACTTACAGCCAGGACCATGCTCCTCCTCCTCATTTGGGAACAGATCATCCAGAGAGTCCTTGGTGGAGTCGCCCTCCTTCTCCTCCTAGGAGGAAGGCAATCAAAATGCGTGATTCTCAGAGGAGACAGCAGCAGCCTGGGCTGAGTCAGCTGCAAAAATCTCCCTGCTGCAGCCCACTAACACCTTCAACTTCCTCTGTTTTCTCTGCCACCGTATTCTCCCCCACACTAAAACTAATAAAGACAGATTTCCTCAGCATGCCCTGGCAAGCTACTCCATGTTCTTCCAGAGACTCTGCCACCGGCAGGCTCCCTTTATTTACAGGCATTGTTGTGCATGGTAGCCAGGAAGGAGTGAATTCCAGGGCAATGCCATCACACCTAGGCAATCCTGCTGCTCCAACCTCCCTCACCCCCAAAGGTGGCTGCACAACAGGACTAGAGCATACCGAAGGTGACACATCCTCATCATACTTCTTCAGCTGGTTCATGAACTCAAGGTGTTTCTTCTCCTCCTCCAGCTGAGCCACAGTTTGCTCACTGCGTTGCAGCTTCTGCTGGGTGTTGGCAAGTTCATCACGCAGCCACTGGTTCTCTTGGCACAGCCTCCGCACCTGAGCGCGCAGCTTCTGCTTCTCTGACTCCACAGCATTGAGATGGTTGGACAATGCCATCATCACCTGGTCCAGAGACACAGTTGGTTAATTGCCACAATCTGGTATCTCCTTCAGATGCATGCTTAGGAGACGGCCTCAGGGTCACACTGCCCTTTTACACTCAGCCCCTTGCTGCCTCTGCAGCTTATGGGAATGGCCATGTAGGCACCTTCCCCTTTCAGTCCCAGAGAACACCCAGGGGGTCACCCAACACTCTCACCTGAGCTTCTCCAAGCCCCAGCTCAATCATTTCCACTGATTTGCGGAGCAGGTTGGATTTCTCATGCACGAGATTGGCTTCTTCATCTTTCTTCAGGCACTTGATGGTCTCAAGCAAGCTGTGCAGGATGGAGTTGTGTTCATTCTTGAGTGCCTCCAGCCCTTGCATCACCAGCTTGGTGTTGGAAATTATCTCCTCTTGGCTCAGCTTGTCCAGTTTCTCCTCCCTTGGGTACACCATGGTGGACATAGTCCTGCTGCTGCAGCCCTGCACAGAGAGACAAAACCTGAGCACCTCACTGCTGTTCCAGAGAGCCACAACCAGACAGAGGTGTCACAGCCTACTTCAAGCAGCCAGAGCCAGTGCTGAACTGGCTGCCTACTCTAAGCCCTTACCCTGCGTCTTTGGCAGCAGGGAGCTGTCAGGGCACGTGTATCTGCTTTTCTGGTAGGGAGTTCTGGCAACCAGTGCAGGTGGTACACGTGGACAGGAGACAAAAAGGCTAGAATCAGTGCTGACCTCCAACACCCCCACACTCCCAGCAGCAAGGAAAGCTGATTTAGCTTCCATTTGTGAGCAGAGATTTATAGCTGGCATCTGAGGTTGCAATGTGTACAACTCCTGCCCACAGACCACTGATGCAAGAAGGTTGTCAGAGCACAACACCTCTTCCAACTGCAGAAGAAAGGGAATAGAAAGTGGAAGGATGCCAGCTCACAGCTTTCTGTTTCCTCCATAGAAAAATCTCTTGCAAGAGCATCTCTCAACAAGGGAAGCATCAAAAAGTACCCTGACCAGAAGAGCACAGCCTCACCACCTCAACCCCAGCACAGAACAGCTACTATGGATAAGGGGGTGCTGAACATGAGCCAGCAGGGTGCCCAGGTAGCCAGGATCAGGAATGGTGTGGCCAGCAGGCGTAGGGAAGTGATTGTGCCCCTGTACTCAGCACCGGCCAGGCCACACTTCAAATACTGAGTTCATTTTGGGGCCCCTCACAACAAGAATTGCACTGAGGTGCTGGAGCATGTTCAGAGAAGGACAACAGAACTGATGAAGAGTCTGGAGAACAGGTCTGGTAAGGAGCAGCTGAGGGAACTGGAGCTGTCTAGTCTGGAGAAGAGGAGGCTGAGGGGAGACCTCATTGCTCTCTACAAGTCCCTGAAAGGAGATTGGAGTGAGGTGGGGGTCAGTCTCTTCTCCCTAGCATCAGGTGACGAAATGGCCTGAAATTGTGCCAGGAGAGGTTTAGGTTGGATAGTAGGAAAAGTTTCTTCAATGCAAGAGTGGTCAGGCATTGGAACAGGCTGCCCAGGGAGGTGGTGCAGTCACTGTCTCTGGAGGTGTTCAAGAAATGTGTGGCTGTGGCACTTCAGGACATGGTTTAGTGGCCATGGTGATGTTGAGTTGATGGTTGGACTCAATGACTTTGAACATGTTTTCCAGCTGAAACAATTCTATAACTCTATAACAATTCTGTAACACACACAGCATGAACAGAATCTTGCCTGTATGGGAAAGCCTACACCAACTGCTTCAGTAACAGCACTCCGACCCTTGCATGGCTGTCACCATGACAAACCGACAGCTTTTCCAGCTTCGTTCGCTCTGCTGCCAGCCCAGGGACCCTTTGGGATGGCATAAGGACTCTCTACTCCTTCCCTGTCCCGTTCCCCAAGCCACTGCCTCTGCACAGGGTCTTCAAGCACTATACAACCCACAAGCTAGCATGGATGAAAGATCCCTGCACAGAAAATCCAGGAGCTAGGGAAACACAGCAGGCCAGAGTGGGAGAGACCTCCTATGACAGGTTGACAGCAGCCCGTCTGCTCCATGACTCACTCATCTAACCCTCACTCAGCCTCCCCAGCTTAGCTGGGTCATCCCAGCAACTCTTCACGTTCCTCGTGCTACTCCCCTCCCTGTTGGTCCCTACAAGGATAGGCTCCTGCAGGGCAGAAGGCAAGGCAGCTGTGATGCCCTGCACTGGCAGTGCCTGCCCAGCAGCCGGAGATGGCAGGAGGCTCTGCAACCTGAGCACCCAAGGGCCTTGCTGGCAGGAAGCTGGCAAACTGCCAGGGCACTACATGGGAGGAGGTGGGAAAAGAGCTGCCAACAGATTTGCCTTTGTCCTCTTGCAGGACCCACCTCTGCATGGTTTGTGGTCTTTCCTCAAAGGCAGCCTTGTGCCTGCTTGACTGAGCGAGCAGAAATACTGCCCCAGGTACAGGACAAGGAGCAGAGCTCCTCTGCTTGGCAGGGTTCCTCTCCCCACAGCTGTGCACTCTCCCCAGGGGGGCTCAGGGCAAGTGCCTCAGCTCAGCTAACACTGCCCAGGAGCAAGCCCTGAGCAATGGAGGGGTCCAGTTTCCTCTTCACTGGAAATGATGATGGAGAACAGTGCTGGACAGTTGCTCTAAGTACATGCATCTCATATGCCTACCCATTTCCTCCTCTTTAGCCTCACTCTTCCAACAGTTCCTTGAGTCAGTTGTTTTATAGGCCTGAGGTCTCCTCTCCGTTCCAAACTGCTTTCTGTTCCACTGATGCACATCCATCCCTCGGGAAGAGCAGCAAAGTCTCCACACACAGCTCAGACCTCAGGGAACCTCAGCAGGACACAAATGCTCCACATCTCTTGAAGATTAAGTTCCTTTTCATACCTTTGAGCAAGAGTTGAGTCCTCCCCCAGCTACCACAGAGTCAGTGCTGACTTTGCATTCACTTCACAATCACTGAATCACAGAATCATTAAGATTTGAAAGACCTCTGAGATAACCAAGTCCAACCTTCTACTCAACACCTCCATGACCACTAGACCATGCCCTGAAATGTCACATCTACTTGATTTCTGAATGCCTCCAGGAACGGAAACTCTACCACCTCCCTGGACAGCCTGCTCCAATGGCTGACCACTTTTGCGGTCAATAAATTCTTTCTAATATCCAACCTAAACCTCTCCTGGTGCAGCTTGAGGCCATCACCACTTGTCCTCTCATTAGTTACTCTGAAGAAGAGGCCAACACTGGCCTTACTTCAACCTCCTTTCAGGTAGCTGTAGAGAGCAAATTTCAGCACAAACTCTGAGCTGTGCTTCACTGAATTCTTCGAATTTGGGTATCTGCTGTGCTCCACATCCACCCAGATGGACTGTGACATTTTCCCAGTGTTCTCTACAGAAGACCAAATTATAAGAATGGCATGAAAAACCTCTCTAAGATCAAGACAGACATAAACTACTGCCTGATATCCTACCTTCCAAACTGATTACCTGGGAACTGGCAGCTAAGAATTCTGGGTCATAATTTCCATAACTGCTCTCTACAACTACCTAAAAGCAACTTGGAGTGAGGTTGGAGTTGGTCTCTTCTCCCTAGTATCAGGTGACAGGATGAGAGGAAATGCCCTGAAATTGTGCCAAGAGAGGTTTAGGTTGGATAGTAGGAAATGTTCCTTCACTGCAAGAGTGGTCAGGCATTGGAACAGGCTGCCCAGGGAGGTGGTGGGGTCACCATCCCTGGAGGTGTTCAGGAAACATGCGGACATGGCACTGTGGGACACAGTTTAATGGCCATAGTGGTGTAAGGTTGACAGCTGGACTTGATGACCTTAGAGGTCCCGTCCAACCAAAATAATTCTGTGATTCCTCTAGTTATTTTTTCCCCCACCTTTATAACAAATCTTGAGGAGTGATGAAGTACTAAAGCAAAAAAGGAAGCCCTGACTAGAAGAGACTTCTGCAACTGATCACAGCTCAGGAAGAGATGTGCAACCTTAGAGGTTGGAAGGATCTCCAGAGATCATCGAGTCCACCCCCCCTGCCAAAGCAGGATCACATAGGGCAGGTCATACAGGAACACATCTGGGTGGGTTTTGAAAGTCTCCAGAGAAGAAGACTCCACAACCTCTCTGGGCAGCCTCTCCGGAGAAAGAGGCTGGCAGCCCGAATGATCTTAGCATTGCCTAATGTAGTAAAGCACCACTGTCCTGCTCTGCAGTGGGTCCAACCAACCTCCCTGGAAGGCTCAACAGGCACTTACCTGCTTCCACAAAAGACAAGGTAACAACTGCTAAAGGGTTAAATGAGTGTTTAAGCTTTGAGCTTGTAAGGATACAGCCCCAGAGTCACAAACAAGGAAATCAGGAAGTGGGAGTCTTCTGGGACAGAGGCAATGCTTGGGACACAAGCAAATTCTCTGGGAGCAGCCTCATACCCAGCACACTAAAAAAACCCCAGAGCTCTGCCTTAAGGCTCACAGAGTTGTGCAGCACAAGTGACTTCATCTGCCTTCCTGTGCACCAAATCAGCTGACAGCTTTTATGGAAGCATGACTGATGTCCACGCAGAGATCCTGCTGCCATCTTTAGAAAGCAAACACCAATCCACTGGGAAGAGGATCATGTTACAAATCATGATAAAAAGCCACCAGAGTTCACACCTTGTGGGGTAAGAGTCAGGCGAGACCCAGATCCATTGAGAATCAGCTTCATTAATTCTACCATGCAGAGGACTACTCCTCAGCTGAGAAATCGCTGAGGTGCCTGTTAAACCACCAGTGCCTCTACAACACCACCCCACACACATTTCTTCAACACCTCCAGGGATGGAGACTCCATCATCTTCATGGGCAGCCTGTTCCAATGCCTGACCACTCTGGCAGCAGATTTTTCCAGTCCCCCTTATCAACTTGTTTTTCAGAACTGTAGATTTCAACTGAGCAAGGCAAGTAAGCAAAATGCCCCAACCAACAGCACAGTTTCATCCTACCCTGCATCTACATCCTCACCTCTTCAAGACCTACCAACATAGGCACCTCCTCTCTCACTGGCTGTGCAAACACCTGCACACAACCCTGGTCTTACTGCTCTAAGACGACGTCCTAGAGGTACAGCTCAACTAGGTGTCAAGATGCTTCCTGTGTTCAAGGGTGGACAGGACATCATCCAGGCTGGACACAGGGTGTAAAACCTGAGAACAGCAGCACATGGGCTGTTCATTCCAAGTGCCAACAAGAAAACCAAGAGAAGAATGCAGAAAAGTCACTGCTGCTACCTCTTGCGCAGCAAAGAGAGCCAACCAACACCGGCAGGAGCTGACTTCTTATCCCTCCAAAGTGACAATTCTTCCCTACAGAGCCTTATTTCTACCTCTCCCCAGTTCTGGCAGGTCTACACTCCATGCCCAGCCCTCCAGAGAGGAAACGTGTTCTATGGCAACCAACGCCAAGGTCAGGCAGGCTGAGGCTAGCGTGTAAGCACTTGTCCTACACCCACACATTCAGTAAAGGGCACCAAGTGTCCTTTATTCAGACAGAAAACGCACTTAGAGGTTCCTGCAGAGACGAGAGGAGACACCTTCCTTTGCTTTTGGCAGGCAGAGATTGGAAGAGGAAGAAAATGATTTCCAAAGAGCTGCTTGTTAGCTGGAGTGCCCAGCTTCTAGTTTATCTTGCCATTTCTCTCAGCTCTGACGGTGTCGCAGCCCAGGTCTCCACCAGCACATTTCTGCTCTAGTTGGTATGTCTTCCCTATTTACAGTCAGCTGCTAGAACAGCCTGGCCTTCCAGTAACACCCATCTCCACCTCCCCTCCTCCCCTGCTCCCGTTCAGAGGAGAGCTGCGGGAAGACAGGGAAGGAACATGCGTGCACTGAGCTTTGTGGCAGTTGCAGCAATCAGCTGGGAATCCATCAGCTCGCACATCCTGCCAGGCAGAAACCTTCCTCCTGGATTCAAGTGCATAACCGGGAAATCACTGAGCGTTTGCAGTTTCATCAGCCCACTTCTCCGCCTCTAAAAGCTGCTTCCATATGCAAGAGATTGAAGAGAAAAGAGCTGGAAGCTTCACTGCCATCTTAAATACGTAACAGCTGCCACATCATGAACAAGGACAGCAGCCTAAATGGGTCAAAGAGAATCTTAAAGCTTAGATTATGGTGTCTAAAGCTAGGCGGCTATGAAGGAAAAACAAAATGCACCAGGGAAACCAGAAGTCAGCTACAACACGACAGAAACCTGATTCACGTTTACACAAGCCTCAACAAATTCATTTCACTTTGCTGTCTTGGCTCTCTCCTTGGATGTCCCTGGACCAAAGAAGCCCAGGGAGGTGGTACAGTCACTATCCCTGGAGGTATTTAAAAAGATATGGATGTGGTGCTGAGGAACGTGCTTTAGTGGCACTGTTTTAGCTGTAGTGATGGCATCTGTCTCTTTTCCCTAGTGATAAAACAAGAAATACCCTGAAATTGTGCCAGGAGAGGTTTAGGTTGGATATGAGGAAAAAATTATTTCCTGCAAGAGAGAGGTCAGGCATTGGAACAGGCTGCCCAGGGAGGTGGTGCAGGCACCATCCTTGGAGGTGTTCAAGAACTGTGTGGCCATGGTATTTTAGGACATGGTTTAATGGCTGGGGTGGGGTTAGTTTGAAGGCTAGACTCAATGATCTTAGAGGTGTTTCCCAACCAAAACAATTCTATGATTCTATGACTGCAAGTTCTAGGCAAGTAGCTGGATTAGATGATCTCAAGGGTCTCTTCCAACCTCACCAGTTCCATGATTCTATGTGCAAGACACAGGGCACCATCACAACGTCACACAAGCAATGCTGTCAAGACAATAACTGCAGCTTCCTTCAGATGGCAGCTGACTTGTCAGCACTTCTGCACAGACGTGGGCACAGTTTTTTATTTTACCGTGCTCGGGAGATAGAAAGCAATGACAGCATTTAGACAGGGAGACACTGGGCTTTGAGTCTTATTTCCACAACAATTATCCCAGTAACATTAAAGGTTGGACCAGATGATCCTTCCAACCTGGCATTCCATGGTTCTGCGATGGTGCTATGAGAGATGCTTTTCCTACCTGGAGAAACGGCAAGGTTATGTATTTGGGAAGCAAAATAACTTGCAAGGAGAGCTGGTTGGGTTTTTTTGTTTGTTTGTTTGGGTTGGTTTTTTGTTTGTTTTGTTGGGTTTTTTAAATGTTTTGGGTTTGGTTTGGGTTTTTTCCTTGTTTTTTCTTCTTGTTGTTTTTTCTTGTAGTTTTTCTGTTTGATTGCTTTTTGTTTGGGTTTGGTGGTTTTTTTTTTTTAGGGTTGGTTAGTTGGCTGGTTATGGGGGAGGGGCTTTCTTGGTTTTGTTTTGTTTTTTCCCCTTTGGATCTCTGGCAGCTTATTACTGTTAACAGAATAAAGGATCTCTGGAAAGACAGGTTGACTTCCAAAGCTAAAAGTGAGATTGACAATACCCAGCTGAGCTCACTCCTAAGGGGTACTGCAAAAAAATCCAGACCTAATAAATATCTTGGATGCTGAAAAAAAAAAAAAAAGGGGATAAAATAAAAGCAAACAGAGTGCCAAGGTTGCAAGCATTGCAGAGCCTGTGCCATAAACACAACTCTTCTCCTCATTTTGATATAAGTGTCAGAAAGCAGAGACTGTAGGAGACTACAGAGAAGGAATGGTGCTCTGCAATGCTTGGTACCACTGGCAGAAATGCCTGGTACAGTTCCTGCTCCCTTAGAGCTACTGGGAACACACAAAGAGGAGATCAGTCAGGGTCAGCATCCTGGGAGTTCATAGCCAGCACATCTCCAAGCTACAGTTCCAAAGCCAAATGATGTCACTCAAACTACAACGTGCAGGAGGTCCTCTGCCACCATTTGTCTCTGAGTCATGAGTTTCTCCATCCTAATGCCAAAAAAAGTAGGCGGTAGGATAGAGAATCAAAGTTCTTTCACAACCCCATCCTTCAGCCTGGACCCTTCTTGCACTGCAGGTAGTCTACAGAGTCAAAGCAACACAAAGATGACTTCAAGGACCATAGAGAGGCTGCTTTGTTACAACTTCCCCCCACCTCGGTAAGAGTCTGGCTGTTGTAATTGGAAGGGATGCCCAGAGGTCTCTTAGAGATCTCTGGTTCACCCCTTCATCCAAAGCAGGGCTGTGTGACACAGGTGTCTATGTCAGTCAAGGGTTAATATCACCCAAAGAAGATCCCAAAAGCTCTTCAGACTCCTGTCCCATGGCTTATCCACCCTCATGTGGAAACACACCCCCCACACCCCACCCGGAAAAAAAAAAAAAAAAATTCCTCATCTGAATTCCTTAGATAAACTATTACATTTGATTCTGCTGAACACCACTTCAGGACAAGGGCCCAGGTACCACAGCACTAGAAAGTGACTCTAGGCCCAGAGGAAGGGAATGCGGTACATGCTTCTTCTCACTAGGGTCCCACAAAACATGGTCCCCATGTCCCACAGCAGTCCACCTGCCATAGTGGAGCAAGGGAATGGAGGCAAGGAGGTGTTTCACCCACATTCTCCCATGACCCAAACTCAGGACACTATCATATCAAGCAATAGAACGAGAGAAGATGACCTGAAATTGTGCCGGGGAGCTTTAGGTTGGAGATTAGGAAAAAATTCTTTGCTGCAAGAGTGGTCAGGCACTGGAACAGGCTGCCCAGGGAGGTGGTGGAGTCACTGTCTCTGGAGGTATTCAAGAAATGTGTGGACACAGCACTGTGGGACATGATTTAATGGCTATGGTGATGTTAGGTTGATGGTTGGACTGAACGATCTTAGAGGTCTCTTCCAACCAAAACAATTCTGTGATTCTATGATCCAGGCAGCCCTTTGCCTGGTGTTAAAGTCAATCTCCAAGCCCAGAAAGGCTTCACTCAACCAGCTTTCCCTTTTCAGCTTTACAGTCATGTGTAACTCACTACAAATTGAATGTGCTGTTGCAAACAGCCCAGCTGTCCCCATCCCATGGACAGACATCAAGGCCAGGATTGCTTCTTTCAGCAGCAGCTGACACATGCCAGCTGAAGCTGAGTGTAAAGCTCCAGTGTAAAGCTTCTAGATACCAGAAGCCCTAACACGGTTAGGAAAGTCTGCACTAACCGGCAGGCTGCAAGAGCCTCAGGGGCTTTTAACTAGAACTAAGGAACCAGAACTGCAGCTCGAGTGGAAGGTCTCTCCCACAAGGAGGCTCCCTTCATGCTCTCTCCCTTCAGCACTCATCTCTCAGAAGCTTCAGCTCCCCACCACATACCATCTCTAGCAGTAAACACACCACAGCACAACCTTCCTGAAACCTAAAGCAAGCCAGGTTTACAGGAACTTGGCCACATTGACTCAGGTTCACATCACTACAGAAAGCGCCTGGGAGCTTCCCATTCCCCTCCTGCTTTGCAGTCCACACCTGGAAATCACAAGCCAAAAGCTTGCGATTGACCGAAACAATCAGTTCTAGCGACTCCAAAGCACGATCCAATTCCAATAACCATTTGTACTCTGATGAGGACAGAGGGGATGGTCTGGTTGGCTTTGTATCAGACCACTCATTCCTTTCAAGACCAGAAAGGTCCTATTTCTTTCATTCATTAGCAAATAACAGAGACATTGGAGACAACAAGGATTAAAAAACAACTAAAAAAACAAAAAAAACAACAAACCAACAACTAAAAAACCCCAAACCATCACCAACACCATCAGCAGAGGGCTATTTCGCTCCTTATGGCAGTTCATGCTGTTTACAACCCCAGCGGGCCACTGGAACCAAAAGAGCAGTCATCAGCACCTTCACCCACCAAAAAGCTTGTGCTGGGACCTCCAGATCAGCTGATAAGACCTTGTTTTTAAAATCTTTCTCATGTCTACAGCAGCTCACCAAATCGACTGTACACCTGTTGTGCCTGTGACTACAGTGGAACATCATTAAAACCTGTTTCCAAGCTAGCAGAGACAAGAGTTAAGCAGCTGGAACAAAGCCAGGACAAGCATCTCTTTCTACCTTCAGAACCTGATTGGGAGTCTCACTCTGTAAAAGACAAAAGTGAGAGCCACTATCTTGCCCTGAAAGTATGAAGTAGTATCAAAGCAAGCAGAACAATTCCCATGGGCCAGTGCCTCTGCAGGCATCTCTCTAATATGAGGGCAGAGCACTGGATATGCCTCAGGACTACAGGAGACAGCTAGGATGCAGCTGGAACCAGCAAACACCCTGAAGCCACTCTGTGTTCCCTGAAGGGCTTTGAAGAGCCCACATTCCCTCAATAGGGTACCTGGGGCAAATGCAAGGATCAGCTGACTGCAGGCTGCAAGACTTAGCTATCATTTCCAGAAGCAAACAGGTCTGGTAAACCATAACACAGCGGCCAAGAAATCCACAGAGACAAAGCTCTACCTGCACAGTAATCAAGGGATCTGTTTTACCTCTATCCTCCTGGATCAGCTGGAGTTCTCTGAATAGCTTTTTTGGTTCTTTCCTCACAAATCAGACCTTCATCCAGCACCTCTGCAGAGGTCAAAATCTTGTCACATTTCCTTTATGCCCTGAAAGCCATTTTGGTGTTCAGAGGTAATGCTCTTCCTACCTGGATATTCCTCCAAAACAGCAGATGAACGAGCATGCGCTTCCTGCTCCTTCTACCAATTGCAGCAAAGCTCTGCCATGTTTATTTACCCTCTGCCTGAGCCAGCTAGTTCTGTGACCAGATGCCTGCTGAACAACACCCTCCTTCCCCTCGTACAGAAGCGGGGGCGGGTGCTTTCCATGTCTCCGAGCTGGCACAGGAGACAGGGGACCAAGGGCACTAGAGGAGACCCCAGCATGGAGCCACAAGAGAGTGTCAGATGGCAGTTATAGGAGGAGACACAAGAAAGCCTGCGGTTGCTGCTAACTGTGCTGCTGCCTCCCACCATTGTGCAGATCTCTCCCGGCTGCCTGGCCAGAGCATTCTG
Organism: Semnornis frantzii; assembly: GCA_013399775.1. NCBI lineage: Eukaryota > Metazoa > Chordata > Aves > Piciformes > Ramphastidae > Semnornis > Semnornis frantzii. Next base: position 5,972 of record VWYK01006661.1, on the reverse strand, counting down.
CTGCAACACCATCCCCCAGCCCTTCTTCAGACAGCTCCTCCCAGTCGCATCCTCTCCCTCTCAAAAGCTTACCAGCAATCGCTCCCCCCTGTCCCCCCAGCTTTTGGTACGGGGCGGGGGGGGGCTACACCTCTGCTTTGGAGCAGCTTAAGAAGCAGTTTACTAATGGGAGGAAGGTTAGGGAGGAAACAATGCTCTGGAAGTTTTGCGAGCCGCTGCTGTATGCTAGGAGCTGCCTCCATCACCGTTTCTCCGGCTTTGTCTGGCAGCAGGAGGCACGCCCGCTGCATACCCTTGGGACAAGTGAGCCAGAGAAACCCCTTCATCCCTCCTCAGGAGCACCACAGAGAAATTCTGTGCCCACCTGGCTAACTGTAAGCTTCCCAAGGAGAAAAGTTTTCCTCAGCGCTGCCCGAAATTGCCCTTCAAACCAGCCTTTTGTTCCAGGACAGCTGGGCACCCTGCCCGTCTCAGTCAGCGGATGGGAATCCTCCCCCACCCCGCACTGCAGAGGAGCAGCAGTACCTGGCTGCCTGCAGCAGCTTGTCCAGCGCTGGCACTCCCGGACGCCCCAGCCGTGCAGGGTTCCCGTTCTGCCCTCTGCTCTGCCCTCCGGATCTAACAGAAGCTCAAGCACCAGGCAGCCAAACCACGCTGCAGGAGGGGGAGGGGAGGAGATGCAGCCAGACTCCAAGACAGGACGGTCAGAAGCTCTCCAGGGAATGCAGAAAGTGGTACGAAAGCCAAACCCAGGGCTCCCTCCCAGAGACCCGGCGGGACCACCAAGCAACAGGGCAGAGCCCCCATGCTGTCCCCACACACTGCCCAAGTGCCCACACACTGGCCCCACTATCGAGTTGCTCCTGCTCAGCCATCTGGCCAGTCACCCAGGCCACATATCCATCTAGATCTTGCTCCACCCTACACTCTGTCTTACGGATTCGTAGAATGGTTTGGGTTGGAAGGATCCTTACAGATCACTTAGTTCCAACCCCCCTGCATAGGCAGGGACCCCTTCCACTAGACCAGGTTGCTCTGTCCAACCCGGCCTTGAGCACTTCCAGGGAAGGATGTTTGCACTTCTTGGGAGTGAAAGGTTTTGCATTCTTCTTGGTATCACCTTCACCCGTGTACCCACTGCAGACCCCAGCCCACCCCCTAAAGCCAATCAGGTGGAGCTGCAGAGAACCTCCAAGCTGCACAATCACTACAGCTATGCCCACAGAAATGCCTGAGTACAGGACAAGATCGGTGCGAGTCCTACTGTGTCCGCACTGCATAGTGCAGAGCTGGACCAGGCACTGTCTGGAAGCATTCATTCGACCTCTAGATGTTTTACATAGAGAGAGGACAAACGCCGCAGCATTTTACGCAGCTTGCTGCAACCACTGCAACCACCTCACCCACAGTAACATACAACCCTCATAGAGCTCTCTTCAGTGTTTCCTGAGCCTCTGAAGGCATGCCGTCCCCAATGCACCCACATCCACCCAAGCCGGTGCTTCAGTGGGATTCCTGTCCCAGGTTTCCCCAGAGGAGTAAGGGTCCCAGGAGGAACCTCAGCCATGCCGACAGACAGGGTCCCTCTTGCCTCATCTCACAACACGCTCTTCTTCCCTAAAGCTGTTCTCCCTTCCCTAGTTCTGGAGGGCAAACCGGGCGTTCTGGAGGGCTATGGGCGTACACACAGCTACACCACGATTAAATAAAAATAAATAAAAATAAATCACACGAGTTGTCTAGCAGGAGTGCAGACACATATTATTTACCTCAGGCTGAAAGCCATTCCTGGTAGTGAAGACACGGCCTAATTATAGAGCTCTGAATCCCCCAGCCTGTGCCCACAGCACCCGGGACACAGCCATGACTAGGACTTCAGGCTGGTTCACTCTTGTCACACACACGGGCCGCCCCGGGGGGGGCTCCTGGTCTTTGCCTGCGGTCCCTGGCACAGGCAGCGAGGCGGCTGGCCCTGTCCGCAGGGAGGCGAAGGGCACAGCACCTCGGGGACCCGGTGCCGCTTAAGGAGGGCGGGAGCCGGCGGTGACCGCCGAGCTAAGCAGCTCGCTCTAGTGCCCGCTCTGGGGGTTGGGTCCAGCAGGCCGAAGGGCACACCCCGGCGGCTCCAAAGTCCGCAGTACCGCCGCCCTCATCGCCGATCTCGCCTGCAGCGTTACCGCAGACCGCCGGCTCTGAGCACAGCGCGCCTAGGGCGGGCACCGCCACCCGCACCCGCTCCCCCGGCCACCAGGGCGCGGGGGACTCCACCGTGGGGGCCCCGCTCCGCTCCCACCGCCTCCGCGAGGCCGCGTCGCCCCCGCGCTCTGAGGCCTCCGCATCCCTCCCCTCGCCATCCGCCAAGCCGAGGCCACGTACCCCGCGGCCGTGCGGGGCTGGCCGCGCCCGCACCGAAGAGGGCGGCCACCCGCCTCCCCACGGGCCTCCGCTGCGGCGGCGACCGGACAGTCGATCGGTCGGTGGCCCGATGGGAGTCTCAAAGGCAAGGAGATCAGGCGAGAACCGGACCCCGCAACCCTACCCGGCAAACCGTGTCCGCCTAAGCTGCTCGAGGCGAGGTCTCGATGGCCACCGCGGCGCAATCGCCGCCGCCGCCGTCCCACTCCCTGTCGCGGTGCGAGGGTGGGGCGGGGCGAGAACCCAGGCGGGCACCGCCCCCCGCAGCGGCGCAGCCCCCTTACACCCAACATGGCCTCCCTGGCGACGCCAGGTTCCACCGCCCCTTCCGGCGTAGCCCCCGCCCCGGCACAAGCGCGCTGCCCGCAGCCATGGCGGCTTCTCTGTGCCGCGCCTTCGGGTCGCTCCTGCTGTCAGCCCGGCTCCCTGCTTTGCCCCGTGTCCCGCCACCTGTTCCCCTGCCCTGCCTGCCCGGAAGAGCACTGGCGGCTGCCCGCCGCGAGCTGAACATCTCGGCGCCGCGCTGCACCACCGACCCCATGTGGAAGTGCCGCGTCAAATACACGGTGCGGCCCGTGGGCATGAAGAAGACGGGCGGTCGCGATCACACAGGTGGGCAGACGGGCGGACAGAGCCCCGAGGCCGGTTTGGTGTGGACGAACCCGCCTAGCAGCTGCCCCTTTGTCCCGTAGGACGTATCCGTGTGCGGGGGATCGGCGGGGGACACAAACGGAGGTACCGCATGATCGACTTCCAGCGGCTGCGCTACGAGGAAGGGGCCCCGCCAGAGCCCTTCACTGAGAAGGTCATCAGCGTCCGATACGACCCTTGCAGGCGAGTGCAGGGTACGGGCTCAGCCCCAGCCCCTGAAGGTTGTGTCTCTTTTTGAGCGACGCACCCACTGCGGGTTCCCCGTGTAGGTCAGCTGACATCGCTCTGGTGGCCGGCGGCAATCGGAAGCGCTGGATCATTGCCACGGAGAACATGCAGCCAGGGGACATCATCAAGAACTCCTCTCACATTGGCAGGATGGCAGGTGCACGACAGGCCCAGGGGCAGATGTTGCCAGCATGACTAGGGTGGCCATGCTGGCACAGCCAGGGGCTCATTGGCTGCTCCTTGCCCAACTCATCAGTTTCTGTCTTCCAGTGTCAGCCAACGAAGGGGATGCCTACCCACTGGGTGCCCTCCCTGTGGGCACACTGATCTGCAATCTGGAAAGCCACCCTGGGAAGGGAGCACAGTACATCCGGGCAGCTGGTGTGTCTCTGGGCAGTCAACCCACCATTTGCAGCTGGGGTGGGCTTAGCACAGGTAGAAAGGAGGGGAGGGGGGCAGTGCTCTGGGAGATGCTCTCCTCCTTTCTTCCTTGGTTAGGGTGCAAAGCAGCGGCAGCTCTGCCTCCATCACTTACTAGGATGCTTTGAGGTCTTTTCTTCAGAAAAGAGTGTTGCCTGAAGGAATGGCAGGGTCTTTGGGGAGTTCATAGTGTGAGGACTGTGCTCACTGGAGGGTGAGGTACTTTGTACTGCTGCTTGAGATAGCTGTCTTCTCTCCTCTTGCCTGCTGCAGGCACTTGTGGGGTGCTGCTGAGGAAAGTGAATGGGACGGCCATCGTGCAGCTGCCATCCAAGAGGCATATGCAGGTAGAGGAGCCATGCTATCCCTGAGCTGACTGCCTGGACACACAGCTGTGTGTACTCAGGGAGACCAGCAACTCTTACCTGTCCACTAGGTGCTGGAGACCTGTGTGGCCACGGTGGGTCGTGTATCCAATGTTGACCACAACAAGCGGGTGATTGGGAAGGCAGGCCGAAACCGCTGGCTGGGCAAGCGTCCACACACAGGCTTGTGGCATCGTAAAGGTGGCTGGGCTGGGCGCAAGATCAAGCCTCTCCCACCCATGAAGAGCTATGTCAACCTGCCACGGGTTGCAGCACAGGAGTGATGCCAGGGACTAATAAAGCATTCTTCATGCTACTGCTGTTCTGTTGCTGATATTTTTTCTGCATTGGGGTCTTGAGTACTGCTTCCCCCATGGGATGCATTTGACTGTGCTCAGCTCCTGGCAGGAGTTGGGCAATCACGAGAAGTGAGTGTGGGCCTGCAGTTCCCCTAGGTGGGTGGGGTCAAACAGCTCTGCCCAATGATGCCAAGCCTGACTGTGGGTCAGCTGGGTTCTTCCAGCACCGTCAGGTTCTAGAGTAGTGAAGGCAGGTGGAGAGCCGTGCAATAAGGCAAGAAGATGCCTGCCAGTGAAATGCCCTGCTGTACAGACGGGGAGCACAGACCCCGAGACTTCCCAGCCCCAGCAGTGCCCTTGCTGCTCCCCAACGACCTCCTGCTGCCCTCCTTGTCCCAGTCTGTCCCACTCTGTCCTAGTCTGCTCCTACCCAAGTGCTGTCCTGCGACACCTCGGTGCCATATATAGCTCAATCTGTACCCCGGTGCCTAAATGCCCCCGCTCCACGCTGCCCAGAGACCCCCTTCAGCGGCAACCCCGGCGCAGCCGGCTGGGGACGTACGGGCGAGCGGGCGAAGCTTGGCCTCGCGCGGCTGCCGTCTGGGCCACGCCCGCGCACCCACCGCCCCGGAAGTGGCGCAGGAGCGATTCTGGAGGTAAGGTGGCCCGGCCCGGCTTGGCGCCGCTGGGAATGGGACTTGCCTGCCCTGAACTGACACGGCGGCCGCCTCTATCCTGGGGTGGTCCCGGGCATTTCTTTTTTTGGGGAGCCCTGCAGAAGCGTCGGTACCGGGCCCCGAGGTGAGGGAGCCCGGCTCATCTGCGACTCTGGGAGGGCACTACGGCAGCCAGGTCAGACTGGGCAGAGACGTGCTTTTCTCGGCGCACTTGAAGCTCTGACGTGATCCATGCAGAGAAGGAACGTTATTCCTGCTGCCAGCGGGACACGTCCGCATAAGCCCTCTCCCCAGAAACTGCTGTGCCCTTCCACCTTCCTTTACAGTGCCTGTCCCAAGGATCAGGGTGGTCGGAGCACCGGAGATCTCCGGTTCCTGGAGTATGTTTCCAGTCCCAGTTGGGCGATGCACAGCGGAGCCCTCCACCATGCACTTGGCGCTGCTGCACGGGGCCACCACTCACACTATCTGGCTTACAGAGCTCTACAAGCACCCAGCCAGATTCTACAGATGAGCTTCCTGAGAAAATCTGCCTTTCTTGGGCACTGCTTTCTGTGTTCCTGCCACGACCACAGCTGGTTTAGTAGGATCACTGTGTCCCGCTCTGTTATCTCATTGTTACATGTATGGTGTTTTCTAAGGAAGGAGTGAGCTGAACCTCATACCTTAGTAGTTTTCCTGTGTTAGGGGCTTCACAGCACTGATCTTTAGTACAGCCAGTACAACAGCACGTTTGATATGTTACACTGCCATGATACAAGCCCTGTAACCCACAGGATAGTAGATTCCTAGCCATAGCAAAGCCTGTGGCTCAGCCACCTCTTCCCAGCTCCTGCTTCCGCTCTGTCTTTGCAGGCACATCTGTCATGGTGAACGAGAGGCACAATGGCAACTTGCTTGTGCAGCTGGGCCCCAGA
>VWYK01006646.1:0-11254 GCA_013399775.1 Semnornis frantzii | reverse complement strand
TTTTTTTTTTTTTCCCTCTCCAGCTCCATTTGATATCCCAGCTCAGGAGTTCTCCTGCAATTATTTCTTCCTCTGGTGCATGCTTGTTTGAAATGTCAAGGCTAAAGGGATGGCTTATGGGACTAGGTCACAAGGTCTGTAATTCCCAACAGGTTTTCTGAAACTGCAGCTTAGTCCTGACTGGCCTGACTTAGGAGTTACATGGAGCTTGCTGGGATTGCAGCCAGGCTGCTGCAAGCATCCTGCTCTTCTGGGGTTGCAGCCAGGCTGCTGCAAGCATCCTACTCTTCTGGGGATGCAACCANTGCTGCAAGCATCCTTCTCTTCTGGGGTTGCAGATAGGCTGCTGCAAGCATCCTGCTCTTCTGGGGTTGCAGCCAGGCTGCTGCAAGCATCCTGCTCTTCTGGGGATGCAGCTAGGCTGCTGCAAACATCCTTCTCTTCTGGGGCTGCAGCTAGGCTGCAGCAAGCATCCTTCTCTTCTAGGGCTGCTACTAGGCTGCTGCAAGCATCCTTCTCTTCTGGGGCTGCAGCTAGGCTGCTGCAAGCATCCTTCTCTTCTGGGGCTGCAGCTAGGCTGCTGCAAGCATCCTTCTCTTCTGGGGCTGCAGTTAGGCTGCTGCAAGCATCCTGCTCTTATGGGGCTGCAGCTAGGACCCCCCTTCTCTTCTAGGGCTGCAGCTAGGCTGCTGCAAGCATCCTTCTCTTCTGTGGGTATTGCTCTCCACCAAAAGGGTGGAGAAGGAAACAAAAGTCCACAGGCTCCTCCAAGGGGCACACACACACACAGATGTGCATGAGTGATAGGAGTATGCAGAGTGTTTTGGTAATGAGGCAAAGCCAATAATGAAGTAATAGAGAGATTGCTGTAACAGTACATTTTCTTCCCCTTTCAGGAGGCTCCAAGACTCATCTTCCTCACAAACATGTACTGAAGCAGACAGAGTTGTAATGAAGTCAGATTTGGTCTCTTTTCCAGTTTTCAGAGGAATCTGTCTGGAGAAAGGTCTGTGACCCCTCAAAAGAAAACCCTAAAGCCTGTGAAAAACTTCTTTGACTTCAGAGGCAGAACATTAGTATTTTGGTTTTCACAGTTTTCATTCTCTGTTTCCTAATGAATTGTACTTACCACCTTTTTTTATCCTTATGTTCACTGGGCTGATGGCCACAGGCATGGAATAAAACCTACCTCCAACGAGGTTGCAAACGTGAGCTAAATGTGAGCTGAAGCACACAGTTCAAAGTCATGGTTAAAAAAAGACTTCCCAGAAAACAACCTGGAGCTTTCCTTCTTCAGCTACACACATTTAACAGTATTTATCTGTTAGTCAAGCTCCATTCCAGCAGCAGATACATCTTTGTCTTTGGGCTCCAGTGTGAAACACCATCAGCAATACATTCATTTACTGTGCTTAGAAACCACTGACTTTTAAGGCCCTGATAAATGAATGCTTAGCCAAAGAATTTTCCTAGATACTTTCCCCCCCCCCAACTCTTGAATCTGGACTGTATTTCTCTCTCTCCTCAATCCTTAGACAGTAAAGGTTGTCCAAGGTGTCTAGTTCATGTTCATATATTCTGGTCTTTTTTTTTTGGTATCTATGCAATACAGAGAAAAATTCCAAGACAACATTTTATCCCATCCATTTGGGTAACTATTTAGCCTGAGATGAATGAGTGTGGGCTGGCAGATTAAACTGAAAGCCTGACCATTTGGCTGGTAAATTTAAGGGGAAGTCAGTCCAATTTTCTTGGCTGGTAAATTTAAGGGGAAGTCAGTCCAATTTTCTTGGGAAAAGCCCTTTGAGAACTCTTTGGATTTCAGAAAATCCAGCTCCAGCTGTTGACCCCAAAGAAGAGAGCTCAGTGAGACACTACAGCCTTTTACTATCAGAAGATCCAGCTCTAACAATTAGTTTCTTTTACAATTGCCTCACTGGACATAACCCCACAATGCTTGTCCACATTCTGTGCTAATGAATCATAACAATCCCATATGCAAGGATAAATAAAATAATGTTTGGTTTGCTGGGGTTCTTTTTCCTTTCATTTTCTTCTAGTTGCATTTACTAGGGGGAAAAAGAAAAGGTTTCTCCAAGCAATATAATTCCATTTTGGTTTAAATAGATATGGAAGAAAATATGCCACTGAAAAGCTAGAGGGGGTTTTGAACATCTTCCTGCTTACAGGATGGATAGATAGCCACTGATGTGCTATTAATTAGCAGAAAGAATAATCACAGATTGAAACAATCCTTGGGACCAGAAATATCTTTTTGCTTTGATGTCTTTAAGTCCTCAGTCTAAGCTTGGAGCCCCATGTGGTTTTTATCATAACTTTGACAACAGTACCCTTTATGATGATGCCAGAGCCTGAATTCCACATACAGACAAATAGTTTTGGTGAGTACAAGACAAGAGGCACAGAAGACAGACCCCACACTCAAAATTACTATGAAAAGTCATAGAATCATAGAATGGTAAGGTTGGAAGGGACCTCAAGGATCATCCAGTTCCAACCCCCTGCCATAGGCAGGGACACCTCCCACTAGCACGGGTCACTCAAGGTCTCCTCCAACNAGAGCTGCTTCAGCCCTCTGATCAAAATGATTACATCCTCTAATTGAGGATGTATCAGATATTAAACTGATAAGAACAGATACTACACTTGATCTTAGCCAAAAGGTTAAGTGAAAAAATCACAGCATAAAACCCAAGAAACACAAGGGGAAATAATAAGCAAATGAATCAAGATGAGGAAAAAAGAGACAAATCTAACACCAACTGTAAGGACCTTCAGCAGTCCTAAGAAGTCATTGCAAGTCTTCACATGTCTGACTGCAGCTTATGGAGTGCACTGTAGAAGAGATGAAGGAAGTGTGATGTGAAGGAAGGCAAACATAGTGGCGGGAGATAAGAAATTACCTGAAAACAGGAAAAAAAAAAAACAACAAACTCAAACCCAAATCATTAAAGAGATGACATTAAGGTGTTTAATTTGAGGAGGAAAAGAAAAAAAAAAAAAAAAAAACCTTGGTATGCTGAGTGCTGGCCTCTGGTATTTTCCACTCTGTGCACTTAGGTTACCTTGAGCCACACGACTCAGAGATGCAGTGATTAGCTGAGAACTCCAATACATAGATTTGTACATAATTCATAGTTTGACTTCTCCAAGTTTGCATAATAAATAGTTTAAACACTGCAGAAAATGTCTGAGAGAGGAAATTAGGATTCTGAATGAAAAAGTTAATTATACCTCGAAGGATATTTTTTTTTTTCAGATATATATGGGCTAGAGAAAAAAAATAAAAAATAAAAGAAACCTAGAAGTGGATAATTTAGGAGATGGAAATGCAGAAAATTAGGGGAGTGGTAGCAACAGGAGAGTTATCTCCTTAAATAGGATAATTAGGCTAATTTAATTTTTTTTTTAAAATGTGGCATTGCATTATAGATAAACAATTCAATAAATAGCAGCCTGGGCGCCGATGCTGTGGCTTCCACTGCTGCTGGGGTCTGAGCAGAATTTTGTTTTCCATTTTCAGCAGAGTTTTCTGAGGTAGGAAATACTGAATTATCATAATGGGTTGCTTCCTATAGTAAGTCAGAAAGGGCAGGGACAGGAAATTATGGAGGAGTGGAAAGGAATATTGACATCATTAAATCAATCACTGCTGATTGGATCCAGAGGCTGATGAATTGGTGATTGGATCCTGTAGCTGGAAGACACTAGGGACCAGCTCATTGGAGATATTTAAGTACCTAGCTTTTGCTGATTAAAATAGGACTTAGTCACCTAAATAGGAGTTAGATGATGTCTTGAGGGACCCAAAATAGCTGAGGCCTAAGTATCAGTCCTACAAGAAAGCCTGATTCTTCCAAGTCTCAACAATATCACTGAGTGCACCAAACTGCATTTCAGAACATGCATGATAGTGTACCTGCAGCCCACAGGAGTGGGGGAGGGGGGAGAGGGAAGAAAATGGGGAAAAAAAGATCAAGCATATGAACTAAAGGAAATGTTAGAGTAATAGAGAGAGATAACTGTGTGCAGTTCTGGAGCCCCCAGCACAGGAAGGACATGGAACTGTTGGAGCAGGTCCAGAGGAGGCCACCAAGATGCTCAGAGGGCTGCAGCAGCTATGCTATGAGGACAGGATGGGAGAGTTGGGGCTCTGCAGCCTGCAGAAGAGAAGGCTTCCAGGAGACCTTAGAGTAACCTTCCAGGATCTGAAGGGGGCTACAGGAAAGCTGGGGAGGGACTATTGACAAGGTCTTGTAATGACATGACAAGGGGCAATGGATTTGAAGTGGTAGAGGGGAGATTGAAAGTGGATGTTAGGAGGAAGTTGTTTGCAGTGAGGGTGGTGAGACACTGGCTCCCTGGCTGGAGGTGTTCAAGGCCAGGTTGGATGAGGCCTTGAGTGAGCTGTGTTAGTGGGAGGTGTCCCTGCCTATGGCAGGGGGTTGGAACTGGATGATCCTTGAGGTCCCTTCCAACCTTACCATTCTATGATTCTATAATAAGAGTGCATGCCACAGAAGTTTCTTCATTTTTCTAGTCCATGTAGCAGCAATCCTGCAATCCTGTGTCCACCCCTTCCCTTCCAGCCGCTGACAGTGATGAGCCAGGACAGGCAGTGCCTGGGAGGCTCTCTGATGTCAGATAACCATCTTGATGCAAGTCTGAGACGTCTTTCAACTGGGGCTGCCTCAGCTGTCAGCCAAGCACTGCTCTTGGAGAATGATAAACTTCTGTGTTCTCCTGTTTCTTTCTCCTTTGTAAGTCACACTCAAGGCTTGCATTGATTCACAGCGTATCGCAGAGAGGGGCAGGGATGCATCAGAGCAAGCTGCAGTCAATTACACAGCAATGAACTGACACCTGCCAGGTCTCTCACACAGCATCTGATCACCAATTAAGGGGATGATTTATGGTTTAAAGAGAGGATGGCCTTCCTGTCTTGCAGCCTGGTGGCTTGGGGAAGAGACCAATTCACAGGCAGCAATAAGAAACTGGGTTCTCTTGGCAAGCTGAGAAGGTTGAATGCAGACTTCACTCATTAGCTCATTAACACCAAACCTGGGGTAAAGAAGCTTCCAAATGTTTTACTTGAGTGTAATTTACCTTCAAAGCAACACAGGAGTGTGTCTCAACATGTGTTGACAACATGGGAAGAGGTCTTTCTACCAACTCCCTGAGAGATGACTCAAAGTGGACTTGGATTTTGTATACAGAATAGCAAAGGATGCTCCTTGTGCTCCCAGACCTGCAGTGGGAGAGACACAAACCCCCTCAGTCAAACATGCTGTCAGTGTAAGGGTTGGAGCACAGCTCCCTGGTTTGACTCCAGCAGGCTTCCTCCTGGACTTAACCTTCTTTTTTATCTGTTTTACTGTTATTTTCTTGGGCATGTTAATAAAGGTGTGGAGGAGAAAGAGCTCAAGAAATCCTAGAGTGGTGAGCTGTGTGACTGGGGCTTTTTTGGTTTTTGCAAAGGTGATTGGCTGGTGGTTTTTTGGGGTTTTTTTGGTGTTGTTTTTGGTGGGTTTTTTTTTTTTGTTGTTTTTTTTTTTCCTTAAGTTTTATTTGATTCTTAAGAAACCTACATAAAGCATTGGTTCCCCATAGGGCATGGCAACCTGTAGCACATACTGCTGCAGATATAGATGGAGTAAAATCACACAGATGGGTGAAAACATGGAAGAGCTGAATTATTCACCTGCCAGACTTGAAGGATCTAATTATATAAGTCTTAGTTTTTATGACATATCCAATTAAAATCAGTTCCTGAAAGGTTGATGGGGAGGAATGGCTGGTAGGACTCATCTGGGAAGAGAAAGACTTGCAGTGCTGGTGCCTGCAGTCAGGATTGTTTGTGTGTTTCACAAGTGATTATTTAATCTAAATGTGACCTCAGGTGTTTGGTAGGAATTAGATGTTGGAATTAGATGGTGACTATAAACTTATTAGATTCCCATTCAAAGAGAAAGCAAAAAAGCACAGAAAAAGAAATAGGGAGCAAATACAGGAAACTGATAACTGAACTTCACAAAAGGGAAGAGGTGCAGGGTAGTTGGCAGCTGCTAAAAGCGACCATGTTAAAGGCACAGCGTAAATTACATCAGCACAGGAAGAAAAGCAGGAGTCAAATAGAGGCACACAAAAATGTCTTTCTAACGACCTGACAAATTAAAGTATCAATCAAAATGCAGATGCCTTGATATATGACTGAGATGGATACAACAGAATGGTGTAAACAAGCAAGGAGAGAACTGAAGAAGTTCAGCCTCCAAATGAAAGGCTTTGGAAGGGATGCAGATGGAGAAATGCAGACTTGCAAGTGTGTAGGTGACTAAGAAGAAATAACAGGGATCATGTGGAGCAGAGGAGCTTTCCACAATGGGAGGCTAATGGCTTAAGGAGCACAGAGATGACTTGCATGTGAGTCAGAAGTACAGAAGACTCTCAAGGAAACTGCTGCTGTAGTCTATGCATGATTAGTAATGATCTTCAGCTACTCACTGATAACTGGGGAGAGCCAAGAGGACCAGAGAAGGACAAACATTGTTATTCTCTTCAGAATGGAGGGAAGATGGACTCAGGAAATGATAGACTAGTCATCCTCACCCAGAAAAATAATAGAATAAATTATTAAGCAATACATTTATGAGCACCTGGAGGATAATAAAATGATAAAAGGTGCAGACACCATGGGATTGCAAGGAACAAATCCTGTCATATCAATCTAATTTTCCTCTTTAACTGAACCACCTGCCACAGTGGTTTAGAAAGATGCAGTAGTTGTGATGTATCTCCCTTTTAATATCATCCCACTTCATTTACTTATAAGCAGACTAGGAAAATATGATCTAGAGGAAGTCCTCTAGATGAAGATGGGTCCACAATTGGCTGAGAAGTCACACGTGAATAGTTCTCCTTTAAACTGGAAGGACATTAGAATTGGAGTCCCACACTTCTTCAATATTTTCATTATCCATGTGGATGATGTACTAAGGTGCACATCTATAAAATTTACAAATGACACTTGGCTGGAAGGGGCTGCAAGCAGTTTGGGAGACAGGATTAGAATTTAAAACCATTCCGTTACGTCGGAGGAGCAGCAGGAAATCAACAAGATGAAATTCAATAGGACAATGGTGCAAATGACTCCTTAGGAAGGAGAAATCATGGCTGTGTCCATGAAAGGGAGAATAACTGCCTTGATGTGAGTACAGTGGGAAAGGATCAAAGGGTTATAACACTGCACAAGATGAATATGAATTAGCAGTGAGGAGAGGCAAATCTCACTCTGGAAAGTAACACCAGGCACATCGTTTGTTCTGCTTAGCTGGGTGCTGAGGGGGCTTCAGCTGCAGCATGAGGTCTTTTGGTTAGCACATTTTATAATCTGGACAAATGGGAGAAATTCAAAGAGATGCCAGCCAGGAGAAGAAGAAATTCAGAAAACAGGACTGTGAGCAAAGATGAAGGAGTTCAGCCTTAATAAGACTGAAGGGGGACAAAAGGCAACATTCTGATATGCTAACGGATGGTTTAGCTGAGGATCAGCTGTCCTCTGAGGTTTTAAGACAATGAGTACCAGGTTTAATTTCCAGCAGAGAGGAGATCTGAGTTAGATGAAGAATTTACAGCTCTTAAACCAACTAGCAAGGACAGTCATGAGCTCTCCTTTGCTCCTTGCTTTGAAGAATACTTTAACAAGCTTTCTGTTGATGGACATCTAGATCAAGGTTGTTACTTTTCCTTAAGCTCAGAAGTGACTCCCATTTCACTTGGGATCACAATCTTTATCTTTGAAAGTGATCAGAAAGCCATCCTGGAGATAAATCTCCCTGCCAGAAGCTGCATCAAAATCAATGTAACACCAACAGAAATGGATTAAAAAAAACCCTAACCAATTGGTGCTCAGGAGCCATGAGTGTATACAGGGATGTTAAAAATGGGCCCTGATCCATTCCTTTCAATCCAGTGATAAAATAACAGCATCCAAAAGAAAATTCTGTTGCTCCTATTTCAATGTTAAAGAAGAGGTCAGCATCTGAAAGCCTTTCTAAACTTTACCCTTTTTCTTTTTTCTTCTTAATTATCTCTCCCCCTCTACTCTGCCCTGATGAGACCACATCTTGAGTGCTGCCTTCAGTTTTGGGCTCTCCAGTTGAAGAGGGACAGGGATCTGCTGGACAGGGTCCAGTGGAGGGCTACGAGGATGCTGAGGGGACTGAGCACTGCCTGATGAGGAGAGGCTGAGGGGCCTGGAGCTGCTTAGTCTGGAGAAGAGAAGACTGGGAGGGGATTTAATAAATGTTTATAACTATCTGAGGGCTGGGGGTCAGGAGGAGGGGGACAGGCTCTGCTCACTTGCTCCCTGGGATAGGACAAGGAGCAATGGATGGAAGCTGCAGCACAGGAGGTTCCAGCTCAACACAAGGGGGAACTTCTTTACTGTAAGGGTCCCAGAGCCCTGACACAGGTTGCCCAGAGAGGTTGTGGAGTCTCCTCCTGTGGAGCCTTTCAAGGCCTGTCTGGATGTGTTCCTGTGTGCCCTGAGCTGGATTGTCTGGTCCTGCTGTGGCAGGGGGATTGGACTGGATGAGCTCTTTGGGTCCCTTCCAACCCCTGACATCCTGTGAGGCTGTGATTTCATTTGAGATAAAAAGAAATAATATCTCCCACAAGCTTTTCCTCACTTAAAAGCATAGTAGCTACAATATTCTTCCTACTCTTCTTATCCACAGCACACTTCCTCATAAATAAAGCCTCGATATGAAAGACCTACAAAAACCCAGCCTGTCATTTCCATAGCTATTCACAGTGGTGTTTTATCATTATTATTAATTTTAAGAGTAGCGAATAATACTAAATAATACAGATGATTGAGGTGTAACTAACAAATAATGGCAAACAATGGGTGGAGGAGCATGGTTGCTTTTCATATCACATGTATTTGGTACAAAATCTGAAGGAAAGTCTTGCACAGGGATGAAGTAGCCACATTCTGTCATCATTTTCATAAGGGGTCAAGGCTTGCAGTAGAATCCAGATTTTCTCCTAAGCATTTCATTTCCTGTTCACTGATTTCCCTTGCTATGCACCACTGCAGAGACAGCTAGAGGCAGATAATGGACAGAGGTTTACCCCTTCTTAGGGTGGTTAAAGAAGAAGAAAACTCTTCTGAAATGACCTGTACTAGTGGGAGGTGTCCTTGCCTATGGCAGGGGATTGGAACTAAATGATCTTTGAGGTCCCTTCCAACCTTACCATTCTATGATTCTGTGATTCTATGATTCTATGAAAATAGCATCTGCACCTCAGTTGCTCAGATTTGGGGGGTTTAGTTTTGAGGTTTGGGGGTTTTTTTTGGGGGTTTTTTTTTGTTTTTTTTTTTTTTTTTTTGGTTTTTTTTTTTTTTTTTTTAGTGTATTCTCATTTTAAGATTGGTCCTACACAGCCATCTAAATAGATATCCCAATTTGATGCAGTGTTAGAAAGATCAAGAGCTGGAATACAAAGCAAAAAGAATTAAACAAAAACGAGGAAGCAAATCCTGGTTTTGATTCTGATCTCAGTGGTAATGAGTAAAAATTGTCACTAATTGTACTGGGTTAATTGTTGCTTGTACAGGTGCAGATGTGAGATGTGAGCACACCCTCTGTTTACTAGAGATGTTAAAACATAGAGAATTATTTTATCAAAGGTAGAGATTTGATGTAACTAAACAGTGGTGCCTGAGCTGGATGCAAACTGACAGAGGGACTTAGAGCAGCCAAGAATCTGTCCACTGCATCCAGGTCTTGTGCTGAAACCTGGAATCACCTCGCTGGTGAAGAAATTGAGTTTGTTTCTTTATTAGTGCTGAAAATCAGGAAAAAGAGTAAGGAAACTAGCAGGGTTTCTCAAGCTCCATATGTGGTTTAAGCAGAGAAGGACTCAGCACTGATGAGACCACACTCAAGTATTGTGTTTTGGACCCCTCACTATGTGAGGGATATTTTGCTGCTGGACTGTGTCCAGAGTAGGGCAATGAAGCTGACAAAGGGTGTAGAGCACAAATCTTAGGAGTAGTGGCTGCAGGAACTGGGATTGTTCAGTCTGAAGAAGAGGGGAGACCTTCTCACTCTCTACAACTAACTGAAAGGAGGTTGTAGCCACATGGGGGTTGGTCTCTTCTCGGTAGTATCCAGTGATAGAATGAGAGGAATTGGCCTCAAGTTGCACCACGGCAGGTTTAGGTTGGATATTATCTAAAATTTCTGTACTGCAAGGGTGGTCAGACATTGGAACAGGCTGTCCAGAAAGGTGGTGAAATCATCATGCCTGGAAGTGTTATAAATGAGTAAACATGGCACTCTGGGACATGGTTTAACAGCCATGGTGGTGTCAGGTTGGCAGTTGGACTCAATGATCTTAGAGGTCTTTTCAAACCAAAACAGTTCTCTGATTCTGTGAGTCCCAGCTTGTTATTGCCAAGCCTGCAAGAGCCATTTTCAGAGTGTCTGATGGCAGGTGATAGAGGTTTGTGTCTGACAATACATATGGTAGTAATAAAAGAACATTTACAATTTTATTGAGGTGTGAACAACACTTAAAGATTGATACTCCACTGGGGAGGAGAAGCATTCACGCTACAATGAGTGCAGCAATGACCAGGAGTTGCATCTCTCACAGGTTTCTGCATGGGTGCCTTGGTTCATGGGCATGCAGGGTGTGAGCACTGAAACCTAATGATGCCTGACTGCAACTCAGCCACCAAATATGTACTTGTGGTGAGGTGTGAACACCTTTGTGAGGTGATGTGCATCTAGGAAAGTTGCTGTCTAAACCATTACAGAATCATAGAATCATAGAATGGTAAGGTTGGAAGGGCCCTCAAGGATCAGCCAGTTCCAACCCCTGCCATAGGCAGGGACACCTCCCACTAGCACAGGTCACTCAAGGCCTCCTCCAACCTGGCCTTGAACACCTCCAGGGAGGGAGCAGCCACAACCTCCCTGGGCAACCTGTGCCAGTGTCTCACCCCCCTCACTGCAAACAACTTCCTCCTAACATCCACTTTCAGTCTCCCCTCTGCCAATTCAAACCCATTGCCCCTTGTCCTGTCATTGCAAGACCTTGTCAATAGTCCCTCCCCAGCCTTCCTGTAGCCCCCTTCAGATCCTGGAAGGCTACTCTAAGGTCATCTTGAAACCTTCTCTTCTGCAGGCTTCAAGGCCGCAACTCTCTCAGCCTGTCC
>VWYK01006571.1:0-12711 GCA_013399775.1 Semnornis frantzii | reverse complement strand
AGCTAGAATTCTAGTTGTACATGTCTGCCTCTCAGCAGTCAGAAGGGCAGACAGGATATGCCTGATTTGTGTGCCTGCTGTGGGCTGCCGATGAGCTCTTCCATATTTACCTGTAAGACTACACAAATTTGGGTGTTGCCTGCAGTCTTTGGGCTAGCTAACAGTTGGGCCTGAAACAGTTTCCCATGGGTACTTAAAAAAAAACATAGCTCATAAACTGGGAAACAGAAAAACTGAGAACATAAAAACTGCAAAACGATCCACTGAGCCCTGTTTACCAATGCTAGTCTACTTTAAAACTTCAGGATCAATTCCAAAGAGCCTACTGTCTTTATGGGAGTTAAGAAGTCACAGAATTACTGAACTAAGTGAATCATATCCAATTCTAGAAAAAGGAGGTACATTATTATTAAATTTTATGAAGCTGCACCTGTTCACATCACTTTGAATTTTAACCTTGTATACCTTACATTAATCCATTATTTTCTATGGCATTTTCTGAAATGCTTTGTCTCCTCTGATGCAATTCCACTACTTCACTTTGACTGTGATCCCTTTGTACATGCTGGCCAAAATCACATTTGTTTGTTTTCCCAGTGCAGTATCATGTTGCAAGCCCTAATTTAATTTACTGTTCACTACTAGTCCTAAGTATTTCTTTTCTTTTTCAGTGCTTTCCAAACACTGTCTTCCTTCTATAGTATACTTGTGTTTCAGATTATTTCCCTTAAGTATTTTATTTTTTAGTTTTCATTACTGAATCTTATTTTTCAGATTTTCTTCCCAGGTCTTGTAAGCTCTCTAGTTCTCACTGTCACTTACAGTCATTTAAATGAAGCTTCATAGGTAAATAATGTATAATTAAGTTGCATTCCTCTCCTCCACCTTTTTCAATTAACTTAGAAGTAAAAAGACAAAATCACAAGACAATGGGGAAAGAGAGAAAAGAAAGTTACAAATGGAATTATCATCAATGTCCACAGTATTTCACTCAGTGCCTCTAATTCTCTATGTATATATGAATATTAAAAGTTAGTATGATACCTTCATATATCCTCTGACATATCTTAATATGTTGAAATCAGCATCTGTTTTCTGTTGGATAGAATATACCACAATAATATGGAACATTTTCTGTTTTGAACCTTTTTTTTTTATTATTATATACAAGAATGCATTAAAAAATACTGCAGAGAGCAATATCGGTCCTGTTACACCAAAGAAAAATGCCAGCATTTTAGCTCTTTTCAGGACAGACCTGTGCATTTTAGTTAGTGACCACATTAACTGTGTACCAGAATAGAGTGTAGCTTCAGTGTCATCGTGATGGCTTTTTAAGCAGTGTTTTTCCAATTTCAGACACAATTCTAAGAGTATAATCTAAGTCATTCCCTCTGGAGCTGCTTCCATACACAAACACACTTTAATAAGTGAGACCTCTGCTGGGGTCATCAAGACCAAAATGAATCGAAAAAGAAAAAAAGTCTTCAGCACTACAGTTATTTAGTTAGTGACCCAGCCTTACCCTTTAAATACAGCAGGATCAACATACTGGGGTATGACCTCAAAGAGCTGTCATGTCACTTTTACTCTGCTTTTCTTTTAAAATGTTATGTAAGTTAGGGAACTCACTGCAGTGTGTGCTATATCATATATCTAGATTTATTTCTCTGGATTATGGGAAATACCTGTGGAGTGGGTGTGTTTAATTATTTGCAGATTTATATTGGTATTTTAAGACTGAAATAGCAAAACTGAAAAATAAAAATGTCACCAGTAAATTTTTAGCAACCGAAAGTGCTCACCTTATTAGTATTCAGTAGTTCTGCCCAAATCCTCAGCCATTCTTTATTACTGCTCTCACTCCACTCCAGTTTAGTTCAGACTTGGACAAGTCTTTGGCTAAACAAGAATTATTGTTACAAGATTGCCAAAACCTTTTTTTGCCCCATGTAAAATCATGTGTCTTCAGTACCTCCACCTCCACCCACCTTTTTTTTATTATTTGGAGGCTCAATCTTCTGCAGTATTAATGGCAGGAAAATAACTATACTTTTTGTGACGGAGGTTTATTTTTTGTGTTGTGGGGATTTTTTTCATGCTAGTCTGAGGTTGGAACACAAAGACAAAATGCTCCTTTTTGTACCTGTAATAGCTCCAAAATCCTGTATTTCTGCTTACTAGCAAATAACCAGAGAACATCCAGACGTAATTATTGCATGAATAAAATATCCTGTCATTGTTTGATTTTACTTCTAGCTCATGATGAAAATAACTTTGTCTTTACTAAATGTGAAAATATAGTTTCTGAGCTAATAAATCATAATCATCCTGTCATGTTTCAGAACAACTAAATATTAATTTTATTTTCACTGATATACAGTCATTGTGACAATAGGCAGGAACAGCATTTGGTAGTATGGACAATATTTCAGTTGTTTTATAGTTAACTGTCATTTCAAGAATAAAGGAAGAATTCCATATATGGAATAATATAGTTTAATTTATTGTCTTTTTTTTTTTAAGTGACACTTCTATGGCACTTTATTTATTTATTCTTTTATTATACTAACAAATAAATTTTAAAACGTTGGTCTCTAACCAAAGCCAACCACCTGTAAGGAAGCAGAAAGTATGAAATATACTTTTGCTAATGTGCTTAATGTTTGTTAATAATACTAATAATAAAAAGATGAAGTACCAAGATCACATTAAAGCTGCTATTCTGATGCTATGGGCATTGTCATAGGCCTAGTACACATTAGGAAAACACAAAAGATATGTGAAGGAATGGCAGAGGATGAGTGGGAGGTGTCCCTGCCTATGGCAGGGGGTTGGAACTAGATGATCCTTGAGGTCCCTTCCAGCCTTACCATTCTATGATTCTATGACACACTCTAAACATACACAGAGTAAAGCAACATCTACACTTCCTTTTCCAGGTAAAGCAACAGCATCTAACATAAGAACATTTTCTTCAGACTTTTGCCTGAATGTCTTCCTCAAACAAAGCCCAGCTGCAAGATAAGGCAGCAATTAACTCTGTTATACTACATAGAGTCTGAAGGAAATACTTTCTGTGCTGAAGAAGGAAGAGCAACAGACCAGAAAGAGAGCCAGAGTAGGCTCTGGGATGATTTGTAGCACTGCACTGGGAGTAGTGATCCTTGCTGTTTTCCGTGGTGTATGTGAAAGGCAAGTCATATTTCCTCCTCACAGGAGGCACCACATCAGGCACAAGTGTAGTTTTGAAAGTTCTTGGTTTGGTTTTGTAACAGTATGGTATTTCTGCAGTTTTTACATAGGAGCTCTTTTATCTTTAAACTAGAGATTGTCATCTCAAACCCCAGAGAACGACTAGGCTTTTTTTTTTTTTAGGGAGTCTGGGATAACCTGCAACCCCTCAAACCACAACAAAAAGTGCGATTCAAAGTTTAGGACATAGTATGTTTAGAACATATCTTTTCTTCCCATTTTATTTTCTCTTATAGCTAAGTTTTTGCATCAAGCTTGGAGTCATTTCTACTTCAAAGTTTGTCCACTTCTGCTTTTGAAGGTTTGTTTTTTTCTTCAGCAATATCTTTACAAATCTTTTTTAAAATGTCACAGAATATTGCATAAAATATAAGAAGAATGGATAGCTATTTTATTGGATACAAAATTCTGTTCTGCCTTTTGTCAGGGAGATGAACTAGTTTTGTGTTTCTCAGTCTTTTGTAGTCAAAGGATTACCCAGCTCTGTTCAAAAAAAAGTCTATAGTCTACAATGTCTGCAGATCTTATTCAGCACCTAGGGAAGAGGGGTAATAAGAAAACAGTTACCATTTAAATTAAACTGCTCTATGATTCTTAAAAAATATATCTTAATTCAATTGCAATTACATATATAGGATCCTGACTATGTCTGCCTGCAGCTACTAACTGCAGTGGGGAGCCAGTTCCCAGTTCTGACTGCCTGCGGGTATTGACAACAGATAGGAGCCAGGTTTTGCCTCAGCCTGCCAGGAGGTATTTGATAACAATTGGGAGGCAGCTCTTGACAGTGCCTGCTAGCTGGCACAACCAGTGGTCCTTCTGCAGCTCACCAGTGGGCTACAGACTGTTGAGTTATACTGGATCAAATTAAGCTCCAGAGGTCCTTTTCAACTGTTTTCTAAAATAGTGTGATATGACTTGCAATAAATTTCAGGGATGTCAAAAGATTTTAGTAGAGGCTTTGTTTTAGAAGATGCTAATGAGCTCTGCTGATGGATTATCCCACTAGAGAGGAGAAAATGAATTTATTATGTCAACTGGAGACTTTCTACAAAAGTTGCATAAATTTAGGAGCTCTGCAAATTATCCTCTACTAATACCCTGAGAGAGAATGTTAACTGAATAAGGTGTATAGGAGCCTCTTATAACAACTACAGAAATGTCTATGTGTGCACATCTCCATCATAAAAAAACCCAAAAAGCTGCACCAGGTCAATGATGATGTGATGGTCCACAAAGGCCTATTAAGTAATTCAGTGACTAGAATTAGCTCACAAAGTTAATCAGAGCTGAAGTGTTAGAGAGTGGTACCAGGAATACAAGGCTCCAACTCTGCTCACGCTTCCATCTGCAGTAGGTTTTGCCATGTACCCTTTAAGCCAATGGGTGGCAAGAGAACAGCTAGAACTGTGTTTTATTGACTCCAAGGTGGAGATAATAAAAGGTATCTTTGCACTCAGTGTCTTGAAGCCAACACACATTAATCTAGGCAGATTTTTATTTCTGCTTACTGTATGTTGGACTCTACAGAACAAATGTTCTTGGAGGAGAATATAGCATTGGGGTTTGCTTTTCTGGATGGTAATCACTGGTCCTCTGGTCCATGGTTTCAAGACAGATAATAAGCTTGATTCCTCAGAACATGATCAGAGAATAACAACCAAAGTTTGCATCCAGCATTTAAAGTTCATCAGTAGTACCTGCATCTTAATAATCCTGGAAGGGTCTGGATTCATTCCACAGAACTTGTGGCTGTCATCAGTTGCTCCCAGGTGCTTGTTCAGCTATGAGCCTGAAATCTCACTGGGAAGTCTTCTAATAGTGGCAGGTAACAGATAGAAGCTTTTATGTATTCATATCCAGAATAAGAGGATAAAATACAGCAGTATTGGAAAGCAGGAGCTGCAAAGCAAGATGGACTACTGCCTTTTTTTTTCAAAGAAGTTGCCAAAATGGCCTCTAATGAAGGCATTAGTGAGAAATCATAAGATTTCTGACTAGGCCAGACAGTGTCTCCTTAGTGCAAGGTGAAAACCAGAAATGGCAGAAAAGTTTCCATTTTTGTAATAATTCTGTACCTCAAACAATACCAAAAATTTAAAACAGAGGCTCTAATATTGCAATAATGCTTTAGTTTTCTGCCAGCTAGGACTAAATAATGCTGTTACAGAATATAAAATTATATGTACAGCTCACATAAAAGTAGTCAGCTATTCATCAACATAATGAGGTTGTACAATTTGAAGACACAAACCACGAAACTAGAACTAGTTGAACAGTCTCGTGAACAAGAGACTCATGAAATTTTTGGATCTCCGAACTTGTATTTCAATCTAAAAAGAACTGATTTGAAGAAAGGAGGAAGTTCTTTCCAGTGAGGGTGGTGAGACACTGGAACAGGTTGCAGGGAGGTTGTGGCTGCTCCCTCCCTGGAGGGGTTCAACGCCAGCTTGGACGAGGCCTTGAGTGACCTGTGCCAGTGGGAGGTGTCCTTGCCTGTGGCAGGGGGTTGGAACTAGATGATCCTTGAAGTCCCTTCCAACCTTACCATACTATGATTGTAAGATTCTGTGAAAAAGGTCTTATTCATAATTGAAGCTGTTAGTATTAATTTAATTTAGAATATCAGCTATAAATGCATATTTTTTGTGTTTTCAAAGAAAATTTGTTGTTCTTTAGTTAAACTTCACTTTCAAATTAAAGTGGCAGAAATTTGTGTTTCAAGACTGTTACATTTTAGGTCTTTTAAAAAATTTGCTAAGTATTTTGTAATATACTTATTTTACATGCTTCAACTTTTAAAAATCCAATTTTCAAGATTTCTTACAAGAATGAATTTTGTTTTGTTTGAAATTTTTACAGTTAATTACTGGAAAGTACTTTACAGTACATAGATGAAACAAAAAGCAGTAGTCTTTAACACAAACCAGATTCAGTAGCTGAATGTACAGCTGTAGCTTAGAAATAGAATAAGATTATGAGACTGATGCAGTCATTAACTACTGAATTGAAGTCCAGTGGTGTCTGAGCCTCTCTAAATATTAAGAAGGCTCTTTTTCTTATTTATTTGTATACTGACACTTTCTGAGAATGAAAGCATTACACTCTATGTGGATTTAGAGTAAAAGAAATAATTAATTGCATTAACTGTGAGCAGGTTGCAGTTTATAGATGAATACAGGTTATAGATTAAATTAACTTCTTTTTTTGGAGTTAATATATGTATTATTTCCAGAGCTACAATTTCTGCCAAACTCTTTTGTGCAGGCTTTAAAGAATCTGGTAGAAGGAATAAAACTACAAATCTGTCAGGTTTTAGTCTCTAGAATCATAGAATCATAGAATGGTAAGGTTGGAAGGGACCTCAAGGATCATCTAGTTCCAACCCCCTGCCATAGGCAGGGACATCTCCCACTAGCACAGGTCACTCAAGGCCTCATCCAACCTGGCCTTGAACCCCTCCAGGGAGGGAGCAGCCACAACCTCCCTGGGCAACTTGTGCCAGTGCCTCGCCACCCTCACTGCAAAGAACTTCCTCCTAACATCCAGTCTAAAGCTCCCCTCTGACAGTTTAAACCCATTGCCCCTTGTCCTGTCATTACAAGACCTTGTCAATAGTCCCTCCCCAGCCTTCCTGTACACCCCCTTCAGATACTGGAAGGCTACTATAAGGTCTCCTCGCAGTGAGGCTTATTTTATTGTTTAGAAAAAGTCCAGTCTTATTTTGTCTTACTCCTTCACAAAGGCATTCCCAAAGTGCTTCAATTCAATATTAAAATTTCATCTTTCTTTATTTGCAAGTTTCCTTCTTCTACTAGCAGCTGAAAACACATCAGATAAAATTAAACTAATTTACTCCTATTGGCTGTAATTGTCTTGGGACACTTATGATGCTTAATAATAATGACATGAATTAAAAAAGATTTGTAGTAACTGAGTTAAAAGTCAGTTATTCAAAAGCTGTCAAGAAGTTTCCAGTAGAATTTGGTATCTTTCCTTTTTATCCATTGTGGTTGAGTTCAAGACAATCCTTGAGGGCATTTACTTTCACATGCATAAAAAAATGATTAAGTATTTTGAAAGCAATAGAAATCAAAGGTGGTTAAGTTCCACAAATATAACAAGTATTTATCTTGCTGAGTTCAGAAAAGAAGCAGATGGACTGTATTTCCATTATTATTAAGCATTACAACTTGTTTAAAAGCTCACGAATTTGCAGTGCAGTGTACCTGAATCATGGATTGTATATTATTCCCCAGTCTCATTAGAGCTTTCAAGGAGAAAGCCATCCTTACTTCTGCAAGCTACTAGTGTGTCTGCCAATGCAATTTATGGAGCAGGAGTGACCATTAACTCCTACTCCTTTAAAGCATATTTTCTCTTAGAGACCTTGACAAGTTAGACATAGGACAAAAGTGTAGTTTATTGACTTCTGATTGAAGAAGATGGAAAAGTAGTCTACTAAAAAAGAAAGTAACAAAAATAAAGCTTGAATTATGTATACTGTAAGGTAATAAACAAGATGTCCTAACTACTAAATCCTCCCATGAGCATATATTGTTATTTATTACTTGTATTACTCTGGAGAAGTTAAAGAAGGAATAGGGCCCTGTTGTACTTCATGCTGCATGGACAGAACAGAAGTGTATTTGTCTGGGGAGAATATACAAAACACATTGTCATTAAAACATATACTCATAATCCTAACTCTGTCATATATTTTAAATGGTAGTCACGGCAGTCATCTACAACTACCTATCAATTAACGTCAAAGTGATATTTACATTCCATTCATACCCTAACCAAGACTGGGGCAGCAGTGTGCTGTTCCTGCACTGCGCCAGAGCATTAGCACATCAGAAATCAAGAGAATCAAAATTAACTTGGGTTCACTGAATGAAGCATGGGTTTAAACTGGCAGAGGGAAGACTTAGACTAGATGTTAGGAGGAAGTTCTTTCCAGTGAGGGTGATGAGGCGCTGCAACATGTTGCCCAGGGAGGTTGTGGCTGCTCCCTCCCTGGAGGTGTTCAAGGCCAGGTTGGATGAGGCCTTGAGTGACCTGTACTAGTGGGAGGTATCCCTGCCTATGGCAGGGGGTTGGAACTAGATGATCTTTGAGGTCCCTTCCAACCTTACCATTCTATGATTCTAAGGATCCCAGAGTACAGCACATCAGAGGGAAGCTATAAAAGTGCAGCCTTCAATCCAGAGCAGTTCCTTGATGTCAAGATACTTGTGACAATAATGAAGCCTTCCTTGGTCCAAGCTTCTTTGTGCAGCACTGACTCACGCCAGAGGTCCTACTCATTCCAGTTCAACAGACAGCTGCCAGTACACCATTTAGTTATAAATATTTGCATTATATGGCTCCATTAATGGCTAAATAAATTTGATTATGAATAAAATGTAAGCGATACTTCAAGAGGCACTAATTTTAGCAATACTTTTTCTACTGTATTTCTACTGCTATCAGTGGGAATAAGATTAGATCTTCAGCTCCAGTCCAGAGAACATGACTTCATTGCTGAGTTACAGCCATTAATATGTGGCTGTGGGAATATTTACAGCATGTAGTGGTATTTCTAAAGAAAATACAGAAAAAAAAATAGCAATAGATAAAGAAAAGAATGCAGAGAACACAGTCTGACAAAGGTGTTGAATCCTGAAACACTTAAGTATCTGAACCACTTTCACTTGAAAGGTCTTCATTGTGCTTTCAGTCACTTTGCAGAGCCTCCCAGCAGAACTGTCCAGATTTTTTCATAGAGAAGTAAAAAAAAGAAAAGAAATCATTGTCTTGCAAGCATTCTGATTTTGATACTGGGTGAGCCCATCTAGTGTGTGTATTATGACTTTGCTTTCTCTACAAATTCATTATGTTGTGAATTTCTGGTGAAATGTTGATGCAGATTCCAAGGAAATGTTGTTCAGAAACCTGGGATCTATGGATAGGAAATGACATCTTACTCTCTTTTCTCATTTAAAACAGTCAGAAATTTGGCAACCTTAGTAAAAATGTCAAAGAAAGAAAAATGAAACTATTTCAAATGGAAGGTTTAATCAAAGCTTTGAAATTAGCCAATAGGAAAGTCGGAACTTGTTTGCTCTACTACTGTTACGTGGCATCTCAAAAGCATAAATTAAATGTCAGAAAAGAATTGATTTTCCCATCTTGGGACTGACAGCTACTTCATTTCTTTGATATTAAATATAGTATTAAAGTATGGGAAACCCGCAAAAGCTCCTTAACTTTCACAGAGATTTCTTTTACTCTCTATTTGTTTTGCTCTCCTCAATTCTTTGTAAGTGGTAAATGGGAAACCACAAATCCCACAAATCTTGAAAGATACATATAGATCTTGAATATTGAAGGTCTCATTCCTGTGTCCCAACCCAAGGGCACACAGGAGAAGCAATCCTCACTATACTTGGAGAATGATTGAGTGGTTGCTGCCAAGAAATTTTTTTTTAAACAAAACAAAACAAAACAAAACAACCATAACTTAGTGCTCAGTAGTGAGGAAAAAAAGAAAACCAAACAAACAAACAAAACACCCAAAAATTAAAAAAAAAAATCCAAACCAAAACCAATCAAACACCCTCAAATAAAAAAAAAAAATCTGAAGCTAAACAAAACCAAAAACAATCCAACAACAACAACAAAACACACAAAACAACAAAGAAATTAAAAGAGGAAAGTAACAATCATTAAATCCTGTCAGACCCCATCTGGAGTACTGTGTGCAGTTCTGGAGCCCCCAGTACAGGAAGGACATGGAAGTGTTGGAGTGGGTCCAGAGGAGGCCATGAAGATGATCAGAGGGCTGCAGCAGCTCTGCTATAAGGACAGGCTGAGAGAGTTGGGGCTCTTCAGCCTGGAGAAGAGAAGGCTTTGAGGAGACCTTGGAGTAGCCTTCCAGTATCTGAAGGTGGTCTACAGGAAGTCTGGGGAGGGGCTATTTACAAGGTCTTGTAATGACAGGACAAGGGGCAGTGGGTTTAAACTGGCAGAGTGGAGATTTAGACTGGATGTTAGGAGGAAGTTCGTTGCAGTGAGGGTGGTGAAACACTGGAACAGGTTGCCCAGGGAGGTTGTGGCTGCTCCCTCCCTGGAGGTGTTCAAGGCCAGGTTGGATGAGGCCTTGAGTGACCTGTACTAGTGGGAGGTGTCCCTGCCTCTTGGCAGGGGGTTGGAACTAGATGATCCTTGAGGTCCCTTCCAACCTTGTCATTCTATGATTCTATAATTCTATGATGCCCTCCCAAACCAAAGAATTTTTAGAGATCTTCCTCCCTCCACTTATTGTGTTGGTTTTATTTAAGTGATATTTGAACTTGAAAAGACACAGAGAAAGGCACATAGGATGATCACAGGTGTGGAGCCATTTCTGTACAAGGAATAACTAGATGCTGTTCAGTCTGGAACAGATGAGTGATGACAGGTATGATAAAATTCTTTAAAATCAGAATAGTATGGAGAAGGTGATTAGGAAAGAATTATTCACTGTCTCTCAGAATATGAGAAAAATGGGCATCAGATTATATCATCAGACAGCAAGTGAGAATCAAACAATACATAATAATACCTAATAGTACCTAAATATTTATGCGGGGCCGTAGGTAACAGAATGGAGTCAAAAAGAAATTAAATTCATTAAATGCACCCAGAACTGGCTCAAAATACATGTCACTGCAGATGACTGAGAGATGGAATATTTACAGAATCATAGAAACAGAGAATGTTTTGTGTTGGGAGAGTCCTTTAAAGGTCATCTACTGTTACAGCAGAGAAGCATCACTAGATGTGTGTCCTGTTGCTTTACTCTTTTCTAAGCATCTGCTTCTGAGCACTGGACTGTATTGGTCTGAATAAATAATACCATTCTTACATATTAGATGGTGTTTCTAGAAAGTGCAACCAAACTTAAATCCTCCTAGGATTTTCTTTTTCTGTTTATGTCTAAGATGTAGAAAACTCATAGCCTCATTGAAAGCCACAGTGATGATGCTAAACACACCTGAAGATGATTCCACAAGGTGTCTTTTAAAGGGATTCTATACAAAGCCACACCGAAACTTGGTCATTTGGTCTTTTATGCTAGACACAGGGGACCACCTCAGTTATCCCATGTTTACCAATTCATTTACAATAGCAAATCAGATATTTATTAACAAAGGTAAGGAACAAGAGGCACAAAGAATCCAAAGAGAACAGACATCGTCTTTCGTCTTTCTTACTAAGGGTGCAGGGTTTTGGCATCCAGTTATATTGCATTGCAGCTGCCCCAAAACATAACTGTTGCTAGACTAGTATCAGAGATATTCAGAGGCTTTGTGTTTTCTTGTTTTGTTTGGTTTTGTTTTTTATTTCAAATTTCATCTTACACAATACCTCCAGAGCCACAGTCCTNGGGGAGGGTGAGAGAAGGTTTTGTTTGGATGTGTTTGGGGGTTTCGAGTTTATTCATTTGGTTGGTTGGTTTTGGTTTTAGTGGTATAGATTCTCTTTCAATGCTCCTTACCATTGCTTTTTCTGGTCAGTTAATCCAGGGCATCCAAACTCTGGAACGAAATGACAGTAATTATTGAAGCTGCTAAAATACTGATGTCCTTGTGGTTACTACTGCATTACTTATCCTTCATGTTGGCTTTGCCCATGATCTGCCACATCATGTATATGCACAGACATCACTCTAAGCCAAGTGCCTTTCAATAGCAAATCAGTCTACAGAACTGGAGAAAATGCCCACTTCGAACATTATCTCTCTCCTTGCTGTAATCTGTCCTCGTTTCTCACTTTTTCCACCTCCCTTCCACTTTGGATTGCATTTTTAAGCTGTGGTTTGGTAGCAAAGAGGGAAAATACCAGGAGCACATAATTTAGAGAGTTTGCTGTGACATGCTTTCATTAGAAATACAGAGAAAAAACAAATGTGGAGTCCCAAATCCTATCATTACAACTTATCATCATTTTTCCTCTAGTGCAATAAAGTAGAATTGATAAAATAGAATTGAAGATGTCTGTAGCAAAATGTAAAACACAAACAAGGTTCTTTTCCCATTCCTGCATTTTGCTCAACTTTTTAAAACACTCCATCTGTAATCTGTGTTCTGATCATACAATATAATAAGGTTCCCTTAGTTTTCCACTTTTACAATGCTTCTCTAAATAGCAATGGGGATTTGCTTACTACTGTGATGGTTTGGGAGTTGCCCTTCCCACACACAACCGAATCACCCAGACTACACTCACCCAGCTGGAAGTTAAAGGAATGAAGCTATATTTACAGCTTAGCACAATTTACAAGCACATACATATACACAACATACAGTTATACACAAGCTAAAAGTAGCACAGAAACACAAAAATCCCTCCAAAACAATCAAATTGCCAGGAGGCTCCCAACCCAAACCTCCCCCTCTCTGCCCAATTCCCTCCTTTCCCTCCCTTCAG